>JAHBCN010024644.1:0-11898 GCA_019359885.1 Listronotus oregonensis | reverse complement strand
AAAATACGTTCATACGGTTGAATGCGAGCGGGATATAATTCACTGTAGTATTCTTTGCCTCAAGGAGGATTTTCTGACACTAAATAGCATTCTAACACATCACACTTTTCTTCATGAGAAAACATTTTTCTTTAAATTAATGACTGAAAAAAAAAAGCCTATAAACAAGTATTGTTTATGCTTTAAGTTTATAAGCAACACACTAATTTTTGACATTATTTGATTTTATCATTTTTTTCCCAAACCCCCTTTTCTAGATGCGAGTCTGTCCAGTTAAGCAATTTGTGGGCCCTTATCTTAATTTTGTCAAATCAAAAAGGGGCCGTTGTTTTCATAGCCGTCTTAATATTTTAATACTGCAAAAAAAAAAAAATATTTCCCGTTATTTTGACTTTTTTTTTTGACTCAGGGAAAAAGTCATAATAAACTTTTTGTATAAAATTTGATGTTTTAACAGAAAACAATATAATATGGGGGGGTTTTCCCCTTTTTTAAAAAAAAATGTTATTTTACTGAAAACTCAAAAATACGTTTCTCAATTGTTTTTTTCTATTTCCTTTTTACCATTTTTAAAAAAAATGCTACTAGTTTGCTAATTTAAACATCTTTGTTTTTTCACTAATAACAAAGTTACCAATGGGGACTTTTTTGATAACCCTGTATATATATATATATATATATATATATATATATATATATATATATATTTTTTAATATATATATATATATATATATATATATATATATATATTTTAATACAGGGTAATTCATGAGGAAATTTTTAATATTTCGGGGCCCAAAAAATAAGCATAAAAGTCTATACAAATATGGGTCCGCAAGGGCTTCGTTTCCGATATACAGGGTGTTAAAGTTATATTTTTTTATTTTTTGTTTACTTTTTTTTATGTTTTGCTGAACATAATTTAAGAACAATAATTTTACTAAAAATTTAAATACATATCGCTTAATTATATATTTTGTTTAACTTTTTTTTAATTTTGTTATAATAAAATCAGATGCTTTCTTTTTTTGTTTTTTTTTTATCTTGGGAGAGTCCACGAAGGTTTATGCCTAAGTACAACGTACCGTGGGTGTCTTCAGTGTGGGAAGAGGGAGTTTGTTTCCCCACGGGACTGAAATTTTTGGAGATTAGGAGGAGAAGGAAAAACTTCTGCGGGCAGCAGGCTCTATAGTCTTGGCACTTTAGGGATGAAGAAACGAAGAAAGCGGGAAGTTCCGGGCCTCTCTAATTAAACTGTTAAAGGCTGCCTAAAAGTTGCACAGCGTGTTGCTCTGTTGGGAGCTGCCAGAGAAGGAATTATTCTGGCCAACACCTCTGAGCAGAAGCCGTGAAAATACCTACAGAAGAGCGACAGATCCCCCAGCTCGACGGTGGGCAAGAAGAGAAAGCCTTTCTGTGACCCTTTGGGGTTTTAAAAAAAAACGAACGGCTCTTCTTTGAATGGAGCCCAGAATGCTAAGTGTTGTAGGGGACGCCATTCCCCCCCCATGAGAACAATATTCTAAAGAGGGTCTGATTTGGGGACATACAGAGGTACAAAAATTGGAAGAAGAGAAAAAATTTTTTGGCTCGGAAGAGAAATCCAATATTTTTTGAAGCTTCCGAAGCTATGGATAAAATGTGTTTGTGTCAGTTTAGGTTATTCTCAAAATTAACGCCTACAAGATTAAACGACTCTTTTTTCTGCAGAGCCCTTTGGGCCGCTCATATGTAAGGGATGAGCATTTGCAGACTTTTTCGCGACAGCGAACATGACTGTGTTTTCGAGGCATTAAACTGAACAAGATTTCTGGCGCCCCAATCCAAGATAAGTTTGAGGTTTTGGGTGAAAGAGATATCTGCTTTTACCTGCGCTTGTTTTCGAAATCAGGATTACACGGTGGCTTAAGAAATTGAATACTAGAGTGGAGGGTACTATCGTCAGCAAAACTATGAATGGGATTGATTGTGGAAGAGAGAAGATCGTTAGTGTTTGAAGAAACAGCGTGGGTGCCAGCACGAGCCCTGGGGCTCCCCAGCATTAATTTGGTAGAAGCTGGAGGAAGGGCCATCTACACTAACTGATATACGTCGATTAAAGGAAGCTGGAAAGCCAAGAGCAAAGCTAGGTGGAAGACCGTAAGAAGAAGTTTGTTAAGAAGCCCATCATGCCGGGCCTGATCGCAAGCTTTGGATATGTCAAGAGCAACGATCTGGGATTCACCAAGAAACTCAAGGGACTTGTTCCAGTTGTTGAGACAAAGGAAAGAAGATCAGCTGTGGATCTCTGTGACGGAATCCATATTGTCTATCATGTAAGATGTTTTTCCAGATACTTTAAGATTTGGAAATTAATAAATTTTTCCATTACTTTGCAAACAACTGAAAGAAGAGATATAGGTCTATAGTTGGAAGGGAGACTTTTGGATTCGAATTTGGATGTGTGGTATTTTTTTAAATCCAAATATCTCGCAAACGGTTGATCTATCGAATTTTAACAAGTATACCTTTTTGACGTAAAAATAAAAAAACAATTATTTAATTTACCTAAAAATGTAATAGAGTGCAGTACCAAAAAGTTGTGATTGTTCAAAATAGTAAAAGGCGTGTAGGTGGCACTCTCTACAAGTAAGAGCCATACTAAGATTAGGTTCGAATCCGTCATACCAAAAAACCCTCGGAAACCAAATTTTACTCCAATATTTACATTATCATAAATTTTATTAAAAAAATAGAAAATATTAAATAAAAACTTTAACACTCTGTATTTTGGAAACGAAGGCCTTGCGGACCCATATTTGTATAGACTTTTAGGTTTATTTTTGAACTCTGACTACGTATCTGAAGTATTGACATTTCCTCATGAATCACCCTGTTTAAAGATTTATTATTTGTTAGCAGTGAAGCATATTGACTATAAAAAGTAGGGGTGACAACTGTTTAATTTAAAAATTTTAAGCCATTATATATGTAGAAAATAAAAACATTTCCCGCAAGTAGTTTTTTTAATGTGGACGGGGTCTACGCTCCCTGGCCTATGAAATTCATTGTATGGGATGTCAAGTAAAATTTTCTAATAAGATCTATTTCTAGTGGACATGGAGGTAGCTAAAAGTTGGTTAAAATATCAAAAAAACCCGAATTTTATAAAATTACATCCGTGATTATCTTGTATTTGTATCATAAATAATTAAAACTTAAATCAATTATTAAATAAATTTATTATATGGAAAACAAATTCATTAAAAAAAGTACACTTACTGATATACAAATATCTTTATTAAGCAGATAATACAAAGTTGTTGCTTGGGTACTTTATAATGCTAACTTACTCGAATTTGTATATAATATTAGTGTATATGCAATATAACACTGGATCTCCATATAAGTAAAACCTCTTGTGACTTATGTTTTTTTTTTTTAACTTTTAATGGATATAGGTACATTTACAAGTATGTATATCTATGAATTATGGTAATATGTTTGGCATGAAATTTATTGTTATACTGCATACCTAAAATTAAAATTTTCTTTTAAATCAGTCACAATAATTAAAGCTTGATTATTATACAGGATATTATATAGGAACGACATTTATACACTAATTAATTTGTTTGGTATTACATTATATATATATTATTATATTTCTATTTTTTATCACTGCATTTATGGTCGCTGGCCGGACATCCACAGTTGGCTGCTAAAAAAATGTACAATCTATTATTATAGGTTCTTCAAACTTAATGTATCGTAAAGAACAAATAGTTTTTTTAATAAAATAATAAAAGTAAATTTTTTCTAAAAAAAATTGTATATACCCTTTTCTTTCTTTATTTATAATTTTATTATTATCAAGTGATTCCTAAAGCAGAGTCGGCCGTACATTTTTATTTAATTTTAAAAAGAAAAAAAAGGGAAGGGTTCGCCTATCATATTGGTGAAAATTTAAAGTTTTAATTTAGACCACTTTATTATACTTATAATAAGTTCGAGTATCTTTATTTACATCTATATATATAATTTGCTAATGTGGATATATTTACATATATGTAGGTAGGTATATATATTTGTCTGTCTACCTGATTCTGGAGGCTTGAGCAAAATCAAAATTTGGGCACAGTGGTATCTTTAGCAGTGGCTAAACCTAACGAAACCTTTTTTTGGAATTTCGCCCCCCGGGAAAAAAAAAAAGAAAAAATTTTTTTACCGTTAGCCGTACGAAAGGCGTCTTACGGAGACAGAGAGGCTACTTAATATTGTCTCTCGCCTGGCGGAGACAGGCTTTTCCTCTAGTCTACAATAAATTAGTTAAAAGGACAGAATAGCAATAAAATGAAAAATGAAATATTTTTATTTTTTTTTCAGTAGCATTTTTTAAAAATTTTCTTTAAAAATTCGCGACAAAAAAACAGAATTTTAATTTATGCTGGCGGGAAGTTCGATATGAAAATTTTATTCCCGATGCTAATGTCATATCGGTGGTAATCTAACCCGACAATGAAAAATATGACAAGTTCCTTGTAGTTGATCATCTGGGGAAGATTTAATTGTTGCTTAAATTAAATGTTAGTCTTACAGCTAGGAAGATTTACAAAAAAATTAGCGTACCGAATCTCTCGCAAGTTTCAGTTAAAATTCACAATTTTTTTTTTATGCTTTAAAATAATTATGGGTGAAAATTACCTTAATTTTGTTAAAGAGACATTTTTTTATTTTGACATTGTTTAAAATATCTAAACATTTTTTTTTATTGGTATAGCATGTAAATAGTAATTCTACCAAGAGGTCTTTGAGATAGTAGCAACATGTTTCACGTTGTCATATAAATTATTTAAAATCTAAAACATACTTATATTGGTTTTTAAAGATGGATTTTTGTCAAATTATTTTTAATAATTAGGGATGTTTTATTCTTTTGACTAATTATTATGCAATATTTTAATTTAATTATTATTATTCATATTTAACAACGATGCATAGAAACCACTGCAAGAAAATTTTAAGTACTTGTTCGACTCATGTTAAAAATTACATATAGAACATGGCACAACGAATACAAGGTATGATACATAGGGGTCTCAAAATTGGGTCGATGCGCATGACCTCACTGAGAGAATAACCTTTTTAAATTTAAATGCAATTTCTTGGGAAAATACTTGTAGGTAAACAAATAAAAAAAACCTATTTATACCTAAAAGGAATATTATTTAATGATATAAAATATGATTTAATTAAAATACAGGGTGCGGCAGCATAACTTTTTTCAAAACTTAATAAAACGCATTTTATGATTCAGAAAGTTTTAATTTGGTTCTTACAATGTTGGTAATACCTAAAGTTTTGTTTTACATAGCTTTAAAGAGTAAATCACGTAGGTGACGCCCCTCTTTCTGGATACATTGAGTAAACCGATTTCTGGCGCTTCTCATGACTTTCGCATACAGGCGTTATGTTAATTTTTCTTAATGTTGTTCTTTAAATCTTAAAGGGTCCTTGGACGGTTCACATAAACACGAGATTTCATAAAACCCCATAGAAAAAAATCACAAGCGGATAAATCGGGAGATCATGCCGGCCATTGCAAATCGCCCCTGATCAAAAAAGGAAGTTATGCTGCCGCGCCAGAAATCGGTTTACTCAATGTATCGAGAATGGGGGACGTTACCTACTTAATTTGCTCTTCAAAGCTATGTAAAACAAAACTTAAGGTATGTGGCAACATTGTTAAAACCAAATTAAAACTTTCTGATTCGTATAATAAGTTTTATTAAGTTTTGAAAAAAGGAAGTTATGCTGCCGCACCCTGTATATATTTCCACATAAAATTAAGGCATAAATAAGGGCTATAAGGGCTTGCCATTTAGTGCAATAATTAAAGACTGAAATCATTCAAAAAGAAAATTTAGAAATATTAGGGTTAAGAAATGGTATAGTTGCAGTTTACTAAGTCACACAACAAAATTTTAACATTAAGCAATCATTTAACTGGATTTCGAAATAAAATACAAACAAAAAACGTTGTTTCCTCACTTACTTACGTCAGCAAATAAGCCCATTATCATACCTTGTATTCGTTGGGCATTGGTACATACCTGACTTATCGGCACATTTGCAGTCAGGGCCACAATTGCAGTTGTCCCCACATGATTTGCCATCTTTGCAAGTATCTAAAAATAAGTGCAATTTCAGTAAAAAAATGAAAAAAAAAGTAAAACTTATCCAAGAGTTTAAGCATAAACCTTAAATAACACCAATAACACAATAAAAAAGGCACCTGTCAAAAAAAATAAACACATTTTTTGGGGAACATGGTATATTTCTGGTAAAAGTTTAATTACTGTTTAAATATTACCTACAGATAACTGGAGTTCTTAAAGAACTGACAATATTTATTTTTCTAAAAAAACAACTTGTCCTATAAGAAATCTTTAAGAGTTAAAAAAGACTCTAAATACATCCAGTTCCTGTTAAAAAAATATCGTTGTCGAGATGGAACAAAAAAGTAATTTAAAAAAATTAAAGCGACCTCAAAAAATAACTTAAAATTATAAAATAATACTTTAGAACTATGCATTAATGGGGCTTCACCTATGTTTGGCCATAAAAAATCGAAAAATAAAGATACTGACAAGTTTTTTTCATTTTGTTCTATTTTATGGAGGATTTACGAATCTTAAAAAAAAATCAAAACAATGTTTTTTTTGGTGTTAATTTTTATTTTAAAAATAAAAAATGGGTAAGTTTTAAAGTTTTTGGTCAATAAAATGCATTCATTTAAGTGTGTCAATTTCTGGTGATTTGTTTTACGTGTAATACCAAAAAAAAAACAAAAATATCAATATTTGGATTTTTCAAATTTAAAAAAATAATCAAATAATTGACATTTTTGATTTTTTTTTAAATTATTCTATTTTTAATAAACTTCAAGAATAATTATATTTGACAACTCAAAAAAAAACATTCATGTTGATTTTACATCCCAGAAAACTGGAGTCACTTATGCACAATTTACAAGTAGGTACGAAACAAATTAGATGCTTATATTTTTTTAAGTCGCTAAGCTATCAAATATAAAACTTAATCAAAAAAAAAAAAAAAGAAATATTCATAAAAAACAGTGTAAAAAAATACTTAACAATTTTAAATTTTTTTTTAAAAAATTTGGTGGATATTAGTGCTGGCATCGACCTAAAAAAAAACTTTAAGCTCCTAATTGGTTCCCTACTTTTAATTTCATTTGTCAATTCAAGTCAATTAAATTTTTTTAAATGACTTTTTTATTTCGTAATTTTTAGTTTAAAATAATCACTAGAATACTTTTTTGTAATAAGTAGTAGTAGTTTTATTATAAATATTTTAATATTTTCTTACATGCACTAAAATTTGACCAAGGTTTTAGAATTTTTTCACTTTCACACCACACCTGTACATTGCCACCCTTCTACTCCATTAACTCCATTGCAATCTCATCACTAAAGCACGGAATATATGCAACAACTTTTTTAAAAAAAAAATGCGCATATATATGCATTTTTTTCATAAAAAAAAAAATTTGATTTTTTTTTACAAAATATGCAATTCAAATTTTAATAAAATTTAATGATGTAATAGAACAAAATAGGGTAAAAAAAATACAATTTTCCCCAAAAAAGGTTTTTATTTGGAAAAAAAAATAAATGAAAAGAAAAGTGAGAAAAAAATAGTCAGATATTAGTTATGTGGTCAGATACAATTATTTACTATTTTAAAAGGTAATAATTGGTTTATAACTTAACCAAGATTAAATACATATATACAAAGCACAAAAAAAAATACAAATATTATACAATTTTTCGTTTGGAAATACTATAAAAGGCATTGACAACAAGATATTTTTCGAAGTTTTCATAAAAAAGATTGTCTTCTATCGGAAAATATGTTTATACAAAGAAAAAGGGTTTTTTAACGTCTACTGACATAATTGGACAATACTGAAGTTTTGGAAGTATATAAAGGGCCCTGGTACATGTTCGTAAAAAAGACTTATTTTCGTAGATATTTTTGACTTTTTTAAAAAAATTTTTACCCTTTTATTCTTCAAAGTCGCATCCGTTTCCCTTATTTGATCTCCAATTTTCCCGGGAAAGTTGCCACACTTAGCCCAAAAAAAGTCAATGGTATTGGACCCCTTAAACTTAATTGTCCACTCTCTAACGATGTGATCATATCGGTATAAAACCAAATTTAACTTTAATAAAAAATAAATTCTAGCTACATTACTTTGTAACAAGTCCTTACTTTGAACTACACCTGAGCGTCGTCCCCAAGTCCAAAATTAAGTCTTTAACGGCATCAAAGTGTTCAGCGTAGAATATAGCTGCTTTAAACCCCTTTCCCCCATCTGGAAAAAAATTCGGGTGGAAACCCCAACCCAGGCGTTCCCTTCATTTGCATCTTGGGGGGGCCGATAAAGATTTTTTAAAAATTTGAAATTGTTTTTTGGGAAATGCTGTTCTGATGGTTTCTGCTACTCGGTTTACCCGGGGCAGAAGACAGGTAACATGCACCATTTTGGGGGTAAAATATTTTAAGGGTTCTGTCCACTTTCACCTAGGGGGGTAATAAAGAAGAACTTTTCCCCGGGGTTTGGAAGAAAAAGCTTGATAGAGACTGCTGTATGAACGGGATACCGTCACATTTTTTTGGTTTTTTCCAACCTTTTTTTGGGGTATTAGGTAGGGGTTTTTAAAAAATTTTTTCCCAAGTGCCCCAATCATCAGATGTGCGATATATCTGCCACAAGCATCTGTACTTTCATCCAAACGATGAAAAAATTTTTTTCGCCAATTAAAGATTTTTTTCCTGAAGGACGTCCCGAGACCCAATGAACATTTTTCTTTCTGAGTGTCGACTCACGGGAATGGTTTTGTTTTCCTTTTTAGAAAACTTCTAAATTGGGGATGCGGGCTTAGTGGTATGTTAGCTGCCATCATAGTTTGACACAAGTCTTGGGGAAAATTCCTTTTTCCACTGAGATTTTGCACCCCCTTTTTGAAATGCATTTTTAACACTCTGCTGAACTGGCGCACATTTTTTTTTTTTAACCTTCGGATATGCATTTTTTTAAATGCTGACCCCTTAAACTTTTTCTCACAAACAATTATTTTTGAACAGGTTTTTAAAAAAATTTTTTCCACTAAATTCTAACTGGGAAATCCCCTTTTTAACCACGTCGCAGTTTTTCTATTTTGCCATTTTTTTCCCCAAATTAAAACTCACTCTGCTGACACACCAAAGGTTTTTGACAAACAAAAAATACTAACCTGAGTCTAGTTTCCTACCCAATATTTAAAAATTTCCCAAAAAATGTGCCAAACCCTTTGGGGTTTTGTTAAATATTAAAAATTTTGGGGAAAAAACCAAAACCCTATCATAAAATAAAAAAAAACCCTTTTAAATTAGTACCGGGGAATTTCCCCAAAGATTAGGTATTGGAGTCAGCCCCCCGACTGATGATAAAGAATTTAGATATCAAATGGGAAAAATTTTTTTGGAAAAATGACCATAATATGCAGGTAAATAAAAAAGTATAAAAAATATGCATTTTTTAAAAGGGCAAAATATGCAAAATATGCATGTATATAATTTGAAAACCGCCTTTACTCATCACATTACCTTTCCCCGCGCTTTTTTTTTGTCATACACTAAGCGGCAAAGGGGCGTCGTGCTTTTTACATTTTTTATTTTTTTCGTTTTTTATTTTGATTATTTTTCCAATTTTGAAACCCCTTGGGTTTTTTATACAAACTATCATCCCCCTTTTAACCCTTCAGGGGATAAAGTTTTAAACGTACTACCATTTTCTATTTTTCTGGGTTTTTGTCTCTGTGGGGTAATAAGAGAAATTACAATTTTTTTTAAATTAAAAAAATTAACACATTTAAATATGTATCCGAGGGACAAGAAGGGTTTTAAAAAAGTTTTATTTATAATAAAATTTTAGACTGAACTTGGTCTAATTTAAGATTTTGGCTTTTATTTTATAAGTGTTTTTAATGGTATCTATATTAAAAATAACAAATGTGTCGAATTTCAAGCAGAAAGCATTTTACCGGTTCCAAGCCATGTGAACTTTAAGGTTATTACTTCCTTATTTTTTTATAATAAATAAATATTTGGTGAATGCTATTAAAATTACAATAATATCATAAAAAAAAAAAATCCTAAATTCTTTTAGTAAATTGTTTAAGAATGTTTTAAAATTTCCAATTCAAGCAGACAAATATTGGAAATGGATCGGATAAACGCTCGTGCAACAGATTCAAGTTAATTTTCTACGTCACAGAAAAGTGTTTTAAAAAAAAATTAACTTACCTTTGCAGGAATCACATGGAGAAGGCATTTTTAGGTTTTTGTTGTTCACTAGTTCTTTTTCAAAAAAAAAAAAATCGAATTGGAAAAACGCACTTTATAAACCCTCCCCCAGATCCGTGTCTCCCGTGTACCGTTTAAATCATTGATCCATGAATAGAAGGAACATGGCGGGAGGAGATTCTTTAACATAGGCGTAGAAAAATAAACGACAATAAATTTGTCCTTGGTACTTACATTTTAATACCTTTTAAAAAATTAGCACCAAAAATTAAAAAAACCTAATAATTTTACTAATAGTATACAGTATCCGCTGATAGGCGACAATATACCACACGGGTTTTGTCAGTGGTCACCCTACCTATTACTAACCTACCCCAACGTTGCTTAACATTATGATCTGACGAAAAACGGGTTTTCAACGTGGCAAATGCCGTAAAGACTGTATTTTTTTTACTAGTATAAACAATTATATTTTGGTTTATTTCTTTATAGTTTATTACTGTCAACATTGGTACTACTTCTACGAAGGCGTAAAAGGGCCACACGAACTTTTATTTTTATTTTTAATACAAATTCCGACTTAGAATTCGGACTTCTGACTTAGATCTCGGAATTCCGACTTATATCTCGAAACCGAGGTCTAAGTCGGAATTCCGACTTAGTTTTTGGAATTCTTACTTAGATCTTGGAATTCCGACTAAAGATTTAGAATTTTCGACCTAGATCTGTAAGACGAAATTCCGAGATATATGTCGGAATTCCAAGATTTTAAGTCGTCATTCCGAGATATGTCGGAATTTGTACTAATAATAAAAATAAAAATTGTTGTGGCCCTTCTACCAAAGAATATAAACCTCAATAAGAAGCGACATTATTCGAAGTCCCAAAATTTTTAGGAGGGGGCTAAGCTGTTTAACTGTCAACCCGCTGCCGGGAGCTTTTAGTCCGGTATTACATGTTTGTTTAGTGGTTTGTTGAGTTTTTTGCTGTTTCATTCGTTTCGTTCAGTTTTGTAATATCTTTAAAAAAAAACACTAAATTTGCATAGTAATTGTGATACTTGTAAAATTATAAATCACAATGCGAATCTTTAGATGTTAATTCTTTGTTAATATACAGGGGGATCAGCCAAATGGAATAAATTCAATATTAAATAAATGGGGGCTTATTCGAAAAAATGCTCGGGAAATTGATTGTTTTTTAATGGCACATTTTTTTCAACTAAAAATGTTTATACAGGGTGTGGGGGAGGTGGCCAGTATCACTTTCTTAATTTAAATGCAACACCCTGTACATTATTCAATTTTTGATTTTTTTAAAGCATTTAGATATATTTTATGTACAATGTCCTGTACCTATCTTTAACTGTTTTGTAAATATTAAGCGTTTTCAGGTTTACTGCATCTATTGCTTTTTCATCTTTTCCACTTTCGTGAAGGTTACTTTTTTTGCATATACCTACTAGAGGCAGCCGTGCCGCTTTGGGTGCGCAGACAAGCGTGCGGGGAGTAAGAAGAATAGCTGTATAACATTTCTCTCGCGCC
>JAHBCN010024643.1:0-11831 GCA_019359885.1 Listronotus oregonensis | reverse complement strand
GGGTGTTTTTAATATTTTTAATAAATAATTTACTAATACTAATAAAAAATAAGAACTTGTATTTAACTATGTGTAATTATAAGGAAAAATAGGTTTTAAGCAATAAATAAATCTAAGTACTTACGATTGTATAATAAAAATCACTTTTCACAAAAAATAACGCACAAAGTCTAAAAAGTTCAAAAATTCACCCAGAAGAGAACACCGTTCAAGGCGACTGTAACTGACGATATGTTGTTTTTAATCGTATATTCAGCTATTTATACTCGCGAACATGTGTTCTGGAATTTTCGTTGTGAAATAATATTTTAATTGTCAACAGGATGCTGTTTCCGTTTTGGTGCGATAAGAATTTTACTTATTTGCGTTGTGGTTAGTTGTGGAATAATATTTTAATTGCCAACAGGAAGCTGTTTCCGTTTTGACGCGATAAGAATTTTACTTATCTGTTTGTTATTTCTGTTGTGAATACTACACGTGTGAACTTGTTAAATATTATTTTCTAACGAATATTTAACCTTATTTAATAATTTTATTTTTAATAGCTGCTATAGTTAGTCATAGGCGGATCAAATAAATTTATTAAGTGTTCTTTTTAATAATAATATTAATATTCTATATAAAGTCTTTTGAAAGTTTAGAATTTAACTCTTAAGGCTCTTCACCCCACGGCTAAGCCCCAGGTGTACACCCGGGGCCCGGTGCTTAAGCGTAGGGGGGCCCCACATGTTAGGTTATACATTTGACAGGTGACATTTGACAGACGCCATTATTTTAACGCATGCGTAAGACCCTAAGATATGTCTCATCCACGTAAGCAGGTTCTAAGTCACGTGGTTCGCGAAATATGACAGTTGACAGGTGACATTTGACAGGTGACAGAAGCCATTTTTTTAACGCATGCGTAAGACCCTAAGATGCAACTCATCCACGTAAGCTAAATTTCCTAAGTCACGTGGTTCGCGAAATATGATAGTTGACAGGTGACATTTGACAGGTGACAGGCGTCATTTTTTTAGCGCATGCGCAGTACTCTAAAATAAGCCTCACCCAAGATTCCTAATTAATGTATGACGTCAAGATTTCGAGATATAAGGCTGAGCCGGGTCAGGGTGATGGTGAACGTATCATCTCCCTCTACTCCTGTTGATATTGAAAGAAAGTCCAGAAAAGGACCTGCTGCCTTGATTACAGGTACTCCGTATAAAGATGCCTTAAAAAGTAGTTTGTCAGAGCAGAGAAGAAAAAAAAGTGTCTCAAAGGAAATTCCGAAATTGAAAATGAACAATATGCCTTTTAATAAAACAAATAGAAAGAAAGGAAAATCTATTGCCAAGAACAAATTAACAATCAAGGATAGCAACTAGAGTGTTAAGAACCAGGATTCTAGTAGTTTATCTGAAGAAGATGAAGAAGTTGTTTTGGATGATGATTCAGACATGGATTGTGACACTGGGGATGAGGAAGCAGAATGTGTGTTTTGTTGTGGACTCCTCACAGAAGATACATCGGGTGAAACATGGATGCAGTGCATAAAATGCTTGAAATGGGCTCATACTAACTGTGCCAATATAGATAAAAAAGACGTATATATTTGTGATTTCTTCCTCGATGGCTAATTGTATATTGTTATCCTACCATCGAATTCCCTATCCGGTATTAGAAATATTTTTTTTTGCCAACGAAAATTGAATATTTTTTTGTAGAATTTGAATTTAATTTTTTAACAGCTGACAATGAGTTATTTTGGTTTAATATATGGTTCTGTATAGAGTAGCCTTTGTTTTGGTCTAAAAACGTCGTAGATTTGTTGACATATTGAAATTAATATTAGTGTTAAAAAAAAGTATCCGATATTAGGGCACTTTACTCTACATTTTTCAAGGCAGTCGGCGTCCTATATCTATGGCCAAAAGTGCAGTTTTAAAATTTTTTCTCATTAAAAAGTTTTCATTCTTTAAGCTTTAAAATAAAAAAAAACATTTTCTTCTGTGTTTAAACCTTTACCAAAAATTTTTAGATGTACTAGATTTAGGTGCAGGGATGACAAATAAGTTTTGACCTAATATTATTATAATTAATATTATTTATATAGTCTCAGTATTCATATCAACAATATAATACATAAAAATATATTTTAAACATTTTTAGGACAGCTTAGAACAGCTATGAACATTTGGAATTAAGTTAATGTCACCCTCTAAATCAAAGTGTTTATATGCTTAAGGTGTGCTTTTTATTTTTAGGGGGTAAAAACCACCCCTTCTGCTAAAAAAAAATTAAAAAACATAGAAATAGATATTATGTAAATTAAAATCATATCTAAATATGTAGAATGAATATATTTTTATGTTGTGAGTAATATCTTACATTGTATTTGTAACGTTTCAACCCTTAAAAATTACCCTTAATAACAAAATAACAAAAAAAAAATGTTTTTTTCATCTTAAAGTTATTTAATGACGCTTATATTGTAAAAAAATATCTTAACAGTTTACGGTATAATAAATATTTAACTACAATAACTTAACCCTTAAATAACCATCCTTCATGAGGTTTACTGACAAATTAAAACAATTTGATGATACATAATTATAGTTGCGAAAATAATGCTAAAAAATGGCAAAACCTCGTAATTTTTTTGTCCTGCATCGATTGGCATAAAAATTTGAAATTAGAAGCTTCTAAGCCTTTACTTTATTTAATTCTATTTCATGGTGATGTGCGCTGTTTGTTTTTTAAGGGTGAAAACTACCCCTAATTGTCAAAACTTCTTAAATAACATTTTAAACCTTAAGGTGGGTAAAAGTTGCATGATGTTTTGGTGTGATTTAACCACGAGATCTGCTGAAAGAATCGTGGTAACTTGCAATGATATTCAAAAAAAGTTTTATTCATCGTCACCTAAGTATAAAGAACTTGCAAATTTTTTCGAGATCAAGAGAAGCATTTTGTTTGGATTATTTTGGAATATCATTACATTTTTTATTGCACTGGTGCAATTTCATTAACCCAAATAAAATTTATATAAATCACCTAGAAGGCATATTATCAAGTATTTACAAATTATTCCGAAATTTAAAATTATTATACATATAATGAGACCTGAAAAAGAATTTACTTGTTATAACAATGATAATATATATTCTTTATTACTGTGACGGATTTATTTAAAATTTGGCCATTAATTTATATCTCTCATATCTCAATATATTAAGCATTCATTTTGTATTTAAAACACAAAACACTATCAGCATTAAATTAACAAAACCAAAACAATTTTAATATAAACGAAAATACAAAAAAATCATTTGAAAATTTGCTTGTAAATGTAAAAACTTTAAACCATTCACTCAAGGCCCAATTAAACCTTAAAAATTTACAAAAAGTTCAAAATTTTCACAAATCCACAATATAATAAGCCTTTAATAACACAGGTCAACATTTGATCTACGCTGAAACGCCTAAAGCGGTTATTGGATTTTTGGGGTCACTGATTCCAATGAAAGGGTCCGTCCATCACGTCAGGATCAAGATCATTTAAAGGTCAAGTGAAGAAAAAATTTTCGGAAATATCTGTAAGAATTCATGCATATGTTTTCGAGATCGCTGATTTCGAATCCGGCGTTTATTTACACTTTGGATCTATATATTTCCAAATTTTTTGGATCTACATATTTCCAAATTTTTTTTTAGGTTTTTTTTCCATGCTTTTTCCCTACTTCACCTTCAAACCGACCTTATCGAGGTAAACTGACCTTAGATCTCCATTCGCCGACCTCGAAAACATACATACAAATGTTTTCATATTTTTCGAATCGTATTGAACATTTTTATTCCATAAACACCTTAAAAAACCTTGAAATGACCTTTATGATAGATGTAAATAAACGCCGGATTCGGATTTAGCGACCTTAAAAACATATGCATGAATTTTTCCAGATTTTCCGATGGTTTTTTTTTCTTACTTGACCATCAAATTACCTTGAGTCTGACGTGATGAAGGTTAACCGACCCGGCGCTCCCGCGTATATCATATGTTGACATGTGTAGTAAGTACAAAATAAAATCAAATGCTTTTAGTATTTTAAAAATTCAAACTCCTTCAAAAATATTGTGAATTGCGCTGACTCTATTATGTTAAATCTCTTAAAACAGCATATCTTGTATTTTATAAGGGCCAAATATTTATTAATTTGTTACTGTGCTTTAAACAAGCGAATAGACAAACAATATTTAAAAAAAAATTAATGCTAAGGGTTGTTTATATTTCTATGTCAATTAGGATAAATCCACAATTTTTTAGCAAAAAAATTCAAATTGACATTGAAATTATTTGCCTACATTTTAAATAAAAGCAATGTATAATATTAAGTAAAAAATTATAAATTATTAAAACCTTTTAGGTGGACAATAATTTATTTTAATTTTTGATAAGTTTATTATAGTTAGATACACTTGCTGTTGCTTAAAACTAAACGTTTTTATATAGAACATACTATTTTTTTAATTTCAAAGTTATCACATTATTAATTTGTTAGTAGTGACTAACTCTTCACCGAGAAAATGGTGTTTAAACTAAAAAATTTAATATTTTTGCCCACAAATAGATCCCAAATAAAATTTTTTTCTCCAATCATAAAATACATAAGATTTATTGGACACGTTGCAAATTACAGTTTTAAAACAAAACAAGTAGAACAGAAAAAATTGTTTTTAATATTAAGACTTATAATATTAAGTATTACATTTGTCTTATCAATAAAAGCTTTTTTAGAAATTCTTTTAGTGACTGACCAGTTTTCCTTTCTTCTATTAAATTATCTAACTAGCATTTTATGCTATTTATGTCTTTTGGTCAACATTCCCTAGCCAAAAGTGACACTTTGGCATTTTTCAAAAAGTTTTTACATTGGAAAACAATTTCAATAATTTAAGCTTTCGAAATCGTTTAAAAAGATCACTTTTTATCTTTAACTACATGTTTATTTTTATTTATGTAAACATAGCTTTATTAGTAATGTACATTATTGATTGCTGGAAAAATGTTGAAAAAAAGACTAGGCAATATTTTATTATGGTTATACCTCGCCTATTATTTCCCTACCAATCATTTCTATGCAGTTTCTTAATCAGCAATGTAGCTTTATATTTCCGAGAGAAATTAACCCAAATTAACCATATTCTTCTGTAAAATTTCAACACAAAAAGGGTACCTAAAATTAAATTTTTCCAAAAAAAGTCTATTTGAAAATGGCAAACTGTTTTTAGATGTATAATAACTTGTGTGGAGGGGTATTTTCTGTTAAGGATTCTTACAACTTGAGTCATAATTTTGTGTCATCTTCATTACCTTGTTCTTTAAATAATTTAGGGTATAATAAAAGTAAGTAACATATTTTCGTCTCATTTTTTTGTTTGGTTTCAGGGGTAAGTTAAATAACGCTTTTAATTTTTTGCAGTGTTTTTAGAAAAAAAATTGTAATATTTTTTTTATATATATATATATATATATATATATATATATATATATATATATATATATATATATATATATATATATATATATATATATATATATATATATTGTTACTTTCCCTATCGTAGTCAGTTTGACCCCATCCATCAAAATAAAGGGAGCATTTAAGTCAAATCGCAACAAAATTTTCGGGGGTAAAACCCAAACCCAAAGATTCGCGACCTTGAAAACAAAATAATTTTTATTTGGTTGGATTATTTTTGCAGATTTGACCCTGAAAAACTTGTTTCGGACCTAAAGAAAAACTGACCATGCCTTACGTTTTTGGGGTCGCGGGAATCCGAATTTGGGGTCAGTTTAATCTCATCAGGTCAGGGTCAAAAGCATTTCATGGTCAAATCTAAAATTATTCGCAACTAAATTTGAAGAGCTAATACCTATGTTTTTTCGCTGAATATGAATCCTAACGGGGGGGGTTAAGGGACCTAGTTTTGGGTTCAGCGACCCAAAACATGAAGATACCAGGGGTCATTTTTCAAAGCTTTAATTTTTTTGTGGAGCTGTTTATATATTTTTCCCGTGACACCCGTAAAACACGGATCCTGGTCTTACCCCTTATTGAAATCAGGTTCAAACTTTTCCCATGGTAACAATTTTACGTAACGATATAAAACCTTTTAAACCCCATAACTATTTGTCAACGTCTGCCCTCTTCGAAAGTCAAAAATATACTGACCCGTGCGAAAAGAATGAAAAAGTCTAAAATTAACAATTCTTTTACTACATGATGTAAGAAAAGTGTAAAAAAATGTCTTCAGCGCCCTTAGGATAATCCGCAATGGCCGTCGAAAAAGGGAAAAACTAAGGTAATTTATTTCAAATAAATAATTAACCAAAATAAAATTATTCTAACTCTTTACATTTCTATTAACTAAACGCTTATTTTTAAAATCCCTAACAATATTAATGCAAAGGTCAAAAAATACAAACAAACAGACAGTTTTATTAATCTCTATAGCATATATGGTTATTATGCAACTCTCAAAAAACCGCTGAAACCATAGAAACGTAAGACAACATTAAAAGATGAGCGGATTTTTCCCTTCTAAATTTGTATTTAAATGCGAATATCTCGTAAACACTTGAATAGGGGATATGATGTGCTAAATAAAAATATCTAAAATTTTTATGCAGAAAACAAAATAAAAAAAAATATGGGGAGTCATTTAAAAAAATAACTTGCCTTGTACGGACTTTTTGATACACCCTGTATTACATAATTTTGTTCGCAAATATAGAGCAGAAAAAACCAAATTATTTTGTATTAAACTTTTTTTCCCAAATTTGAATATTAAAAAAAAAGGGGGGATTTACATCACAGCCCTTACTTCTTTATATATATATATATATATATATATATATATATATATATATATATATATATATATATATATATATATATATATATATATATATATATATATATATATATATATATATATATATATATATATATATATTATATATATATATATATATATATATATATATATATATATATATATATATATATATATATATATATATATATATATATATATATAAATAATATACATATATATATATATATATATATGATGACTCCCTATATTTTGTTACATTTTGTTTTCTGCATAAAATTTAGATATTTTTTATTTGCACATATATCCCCTATTCAAGTGTTTAGAGATATTCGCATTTAAATACAAAATTTTGAAGGGGAAAAACCGCTTATCTTTTAATGTTGTCTTACGTTTCTATGGTTTCAGCGGTTTTTTGAGAGTTGCAAAACCAAAATATGCTATAGAGATTAACAAAAAATGTTTTTTTATATATATATATATATATATATATTTTTATATATATATATATATATATATATATATATATATATATATATATATATATATATATATATATATATATATATATATATATATATTTTGTTTTTTTTATATATATATATATATATATATATATATATATATATATATATATATATATATATATATATATATATATATATATATATATATATATATATATATATATATATATATATAAATTTGTTTGTATTTTTTGACCTTTGCATTAATATTGTTAGGGATTTTAAAAATATGCGTTTAGTTAATAGAATTGTAAAGAGTTAGAATAATTTTATTTTGGTTAATTATTTATTTGAAATAAATTACCTTAGTTTTTCCCTTTTTCGACGGCCATTGCGGATTATCCTAAGGGCGCTGAAGACATTTTTTTACACTTTTCTTACATCATGTAGTAAAAGAATTGTTAATTTTAGACTTTTTCATTCTTTTCGCACGGGTCAGTATATTTTTGACTTTCGAAGAGGGCAGACGTTGACAAATAGTTATGGGTTAAACGGTTGTTATAATTACGTTACGTAAAATTGTTGTTACCATAGAAACGTTTGTAAACCTGATTTGCAATAAAAGGTAAACCGGATCCGTGTTTTTATAGGGTGTCACGGAACAATATATAAACAGCTCCACAAAAAAGTTAAAGCTTTGAAAGACATGACCATGGTATCTTCATGTTTTTGGGGTCGCTGAACCCAAATCTGGGGTCAGTTTAACCCCATCACGTTAGGATTCATATTCAGCGACCTTACAAACATAGGTATTAGCTCTTCAAATTTAGTTGCGAATAATTTTGCAGATTTGACCATGAAATGCTTTTGACCCTGACCCGGTGAGATTAAACTGACCCCAAATTCGGATTCAGCGACCCCAAAAACGTAAAGATAACATGGTCAGTTTTTTCTTTAGGTCCGAAACAAGGTAATTTCAGGGTCAAATCTGCAAAAATAATCGCAACCAAATTTAAGAACTGTATACTTATGTTTTCAAGGTCCCTGAACCCGAATCTGTGGTTGGTTTGACCCAGAAAAATTTTTTGGGGGTTTGACCTTAAAATGCTCTTTAATGGATGGGGTCAAACTGGGCAGGATTAGAATTCAGCCCAAACCAAAGGTACCATGGTCAAGTCTTTCAAAGTTTTAACTTTTTTTGTTTTTGTGGGGCTGTGTTATTTATGCTCATCCAAAGTTTTGGATTTTCTTTTGGGGAATAAGGTCGGGCAAAATATAGGAATGGATTGCTTACTAAGCAACTTTTATTTTATTTAAATATCAAAAACGGTGTTTTGGCCTGGAAAGGCTTTCATCAGGTATATATGTAGTTTTACACAAAAACAAATATTAAAACTAAGGGATTTCTCTGGAAAACACTTATTGACATGGTTGTTAATAGACATTTAAACCTAAAATCACAAAATAGAATACTTATCATTAAAACAGTCATGTGTACAACTAGTAGTAGTAGAATAAATCTTCTTGACCAGCAGTAAAGCATTTCCTTCCCGAATTATAATATAGTATTCTGCTGTTCAAACCTTATTTTAATATTAATAATGCTATTTATATAGTCTTAACATTGATATAAAAACAATATAATATACAAACTTATAATAAAAAATATTTTAGGTCAGCTCTGTTTTGCATGATGTTTTGCTGCGATTTAACCAGGAGATCTGCTGGAAAGGAATTCCGTGGTAACTTGTTATGATATCTGGGAAAACTGTCATCGTCACCTGAGTATAAAGAACTTGAAAATTTTGCAAATATACTAGTTGATAGAAAAATCAAATTTACCGCTGCAAATTATTTCGACATTAACAGAAGCACCATGTTTGGATTACTTTGGAATATCACCCCAATTTTCATAGCACTGGTGCAATTTCATTAATCCAAATAGAAATTATATAAATTACCTAGAGTGCATATTTTAAACTACGAAGTATTATCAAATATTTACTAATTATTCTGTAATTTTAATTATAATTAATCATTGCTAAGTAAAAAAGAAGAGTTTGTAATGGTAATTATCAGATATGGTCTATATAATTGTGGCGGATTTATTTAAAATTTTGCCATATATACATGTTTGTTCAGAAAAGAATGAACAAATAGATAATAAATATAACAATCGTACTATTTACCCTAATAACATTAAAATAACTAAAACAAAGCCATTTTTTGTCAACGAAAATACCAAAAGATCATTTATAAAATACCTTGTGTATGTAATAAATTTTAGTGAAGCTCCTTAGACCATTAGGCCAAACGCATAAAAACTTTTATACACATACAAGAAGTACAAAATGGTACATGTCAAAAATATAACATGCCTTTAATAATAATTACAGAATAAAATCAAATTCTTTTAGTATTTTAGCAATTAAAACTTTTTCATAGAAACGCAAAAAAGGGATCTTAATCAGAACAGATACAACAAAAGAATGGATTAAGCAAACAATCGATGAATATCAAAATAAGAAACATAAAACTTAAAAAGAACTTAACAAAGCCAAACTTTTATGACAAATCCCAATATTAAAGAAACTTCGGAAAAGATCCGCAGAATCGTAAGCAAGTATACCTAATCCCAAACGACTCTAAGAAGTATTCTAACTAAAACAGGACCGGACACCAAAATTCCAAATAGAGATCCAAATTTCCTATGAATGTAGTAAGGTATACATTTAGGAAACCCAAGGACTAATCAAAATTAATATTAAGGAGGACAAGAAACATACGAAATAACGTAAAACTTCGAGGTCGGGGCTTGCCGAACATGCATGATCAAAACAACACCGTATACAATGGTCAAAGGCAAAAAGTATCCAATAAAAAAGAAAGCCACTGGAAGCAAGGAAAATTAAAAAAGAAAACTGTAATAATTTTAAACTATCAGAATGCTTTTACCAAATTTAGTATTGACATTTCGAATATCTGGCAGCCGTTCTTGGACCGTCAAAAATCGGTCACGCTTCGGTAAACCACGAATAGATTGTTAGTGTAATAATAAGTCGGGACGGTCCACGAAGCCTTAAGCCCAATTACTAGTATATTCTGGGTTTCCTACGTGGGTTAAAAAAAGTTTGTTAACACTAAAAGTGGCACTGCTGGCTGCTTTATTGGGAGCTGGCAGAGGAGGAATTATACTGGCTAATTCATCGAGGCAGAAACCGTGAGAATATCTATAAAAAATTGACAGATCCCCTACAACCCGTCGATGAGCAAAAGAAGGAAGCTTCCCTGTAAGCATGGGATCCTTTAAAAAAAGAACAGCTCTTTTTTAAATAAACGAGTATCCTATTATGTAGAATAAAACTTAGAATAAATACCATGTTACAAATTATTTATTATATAATAGGAAAAAAGTTATGACAAAATAATGGTGAAAAAATAATAATATTGTCCAAAGCCAGATTATGCTTCAATAAGAGCGCTTACGTACAAAAAGTGTTGAGCATTGCGCTGCATAATGAATCTATTTCGTTATATCCTTTATAACAGTATATTTATTATTTTAAAATATGAAAGCTAAATCTGTATTAATTGGTTACAGTACTTTAGACAAGAGAATAAACAAAAAATATATTAAAATAAAATTACTATTCATTGGTTGTTTACATTTCTATGTCAGTTAGGATAAATCCACAACTTTTAGCAAAAAAACTGACATTGTATTTATTTACCTACATTTTAAATAAAAGTAATGTATAATATTAAGTAAAAAATTATAAATCATTAAAAACCTTTGGGTGGAAAACAAATTCGTTTTAGTTTTGATAGGTTTATAATAGTTAAAGTATTTGCTAGTTACAGACAGATACATTTGTAGTTGCTTAAAACCAAACATTTTTAAGTTTAACATACCATTTTTTCATTATAAAATTATCACATCATATATTTGTTAGTAGTGAATAACTCTTTACCGAAAATATGGTGTTTAAACTAAAAAAAAATTATATTTTTACCAACAAATAGATCCCAAGTAAAATTTCTTTCGCCAATCATAAAATACATAAGTTTTATTGGACATTTTTCAAATAACAGTTTTATAACAAGACCAGTAGAACATAAAATATTCTTGTTGATATTAAGACTTGTAATATTAAGTATTTTCATTTGGTTTACAATAAATGTTTTCGTAGGAATTCTAAGAAAAATAGACCAGTTTTCCTTTCTCCTATTACATCATATGAATTGCATTATAAGCTAGTAACTAGTAAAAGATGACACTTACGAGGCATTTTTCAAAAAGTTTTTAATTTGAAAAGCAACTTCTATAATTTGAACTTCCTAAATCGTTTAAAAATATTGCTTTTTATTTTTAACAATATGCTTATTTTTATTTCTGTATACACAACCATGGTAATGGTGTATGTTGTTGATTTTTAAAATATTTTTAAAAAGAAGAAAAATTATCTTTATTACTTGTCAAAATAA
>JAHBCN010024642.1:0-11731 GCA_019359885.1 Listronotus oregonensis | reverse complement strand
ATTATATTTTGGACATGAGAAGGGTGGCTGCAAGACTCGTTCCAAAAGACCTGAATTTTCTTCAAAAACGCTATCGCGAACAGGTCGCTCCGGACATGCTGAATCGGGCCAATTCCAATCCCACATTCATGGAATGTATCATAATTAGTGACGAAACGTGCGCGTACGAGTAGGATATGCAAACAATTCAGGAAACATCGAAATGGGTAAGAAAATACGAACCAAAACCGACAAAACCACGCCAAAGCCGCTCAAAAGTGAAGGTGATGCTCATAGTTTTCTTCATATCCGTGGCGTAATGCACTACGAATTTGTTTGAGAGGGTCAGACAGTAAACAATGAGTATTACCTAGGAGTAATAATACGTTTGCTTAAGCGTATCCGTAAGAGGCGGCCAAATTTGTGGGCAAACAAGTGGTGGATTTTGCACGACGATAACGCGCTCTCTCACACAGCTACGATTGTGACCGACTTTCTCGCCAAAAACTCAACGAACCTGCTTGAGCAACCACCGTATGTGCCGGATTTGGCTTCCTGGGACTTTTTCCTCTCACCAAACCTTAAATTACTGCCATAAAACAAAATTCGGCGCGCAAGCTGAAGAGTATCCCGGAAAGCGCCTATAAAAATGTTTCGATGATTGGAAGTGCCGTTGGCATAGACATATTGAAGCAAATAGAGTCTTTTTTTAAAGGCGACTCGATAAATTTTAATGATTAAACGTAAAAATGTTCTTGTATTTTAAAACTCCAGGTACTTTTTTGACAGAAAGTATCATGGTGGTTATTATATTCTTAATGCTGGAAAATTTCTTATAAAGAATAAGGTTAATATAATTAATAAGATTTTACTTTTTGAAGAAAATCTGTAAAAATATTTTTAGGTCTTTACATCCATTAATGTAAGCGAATAATGATATTAAACAAACAGCACAAACAAAATAATCTACTCATAAATGAAGTTGATAGCTCTGGTAAAGTTGCAAATAGTGTTTCTGTTGTATGTTTCTGTAATATAGAACCATTAATTTTTACCGTCCAGTATATCATCTGTCCAGATAAAAGAGATTTATACAGTAAAGTGGAGTGCGTGGATAAGTCTTTATCTGGATAATTCAATGTTTTGTCATGCAAAACATGGTTTTTATGTCACAGAAAGCATTATTCTCTCATAATTACTCCAACAAACAAGAATGGAAATATGATTTTATTATGCGACGTGAAATATATGTTAAGCAATATAATGGTTTTAGGAGTTTTATTAATAAAAGTTTTTAACAATCTCTTTCTTTGCGCCGAACCTCTTCCTAAATCTCTTTTTCAAAGAAAAAAATAGTTTTGGCGTAATTACGATATAAAATTTGGTCGCGGGCCTTTAAATTTGATGTTAAACCAGAACGGCTTGTAACGACATAAGTCCTGCCTCGTTCCAAAAATTAGTTTTTGCTCCGATAAGTTATTTCATTCATAGCGAAAACAGAAAATCTATCGCGTTTTTCTATTCCGACTTAAGATAAACTGGTTTAATTTCAATTAATTATAAATATTAAAAAATGCTACATTTAACTAGCAGACCCCACACCAGGTGCGATTTAAAGGACTATAAAATAAGCACTTTTCGCACTCCATATTTAGTATAACGATTAGAGTCTTCCTACAAGGCAGGATATAGTGAGAAACGAAACATGAAATCTCACCCTTTCCATTTTTTCCATTAAATAAATTTAGAAAAAAAAGAGATCTTACCCAAGATACTTATGTTAAATATTGACCAAGTTCTCATTTAAAAATCTTGGCCACTTAGTTCTGTTCACAATTTTTGTATTAATAAAAAAATTGTCTGTAAAAATAAAAAACGATTATTTACTAAAACAAAGAGATCAGTTAAAAAACTTGCAACGTCAAAAAAAAAAGAAACAAAATTGTGGACACAACTTGACTTTATTTTAGATCTCAGTAATTTAAGAGGTCGCGATTTTTGGATAGGATTGGGTCAGATACATTTCTTAGGAAACAGGTTATAGCTCTAAAATCTGTTCATTATCGTTTGAGAAAAATACCTGGTAACTTAGGAAAATGGCACTTACCCACTGACTGAAAATCCAAGGTTTTTTAATATCAAAATTAGCTTCGCTTGGTTTCTGTTTACTTCGCTTTTATCCGAGATATAATATTGGAACTTAGCCGCAGTGTCCTGTATCGACCAGGCATTGTGAATATGTGTGGTTAGGGGCTCGTGGCGTAGATATTTTTTTCGTGCCAAAGTTTCGTATTTAAATTTTAAATGCTTTTAGCTATCTGTTAGAAAATTTTGTATAAAAAATTATTTTGCACAAGCGTGACTTAGGTATAAAGAGTTATTAAAAAATATATGCAAGTTGTCTTAAAGCCACTAACAATTTTAGAGGCGTTTTTAGGTAAAACATTTTACCAAAATGAGTCTTATGGTCTTTAAGTTAAATACCTATTAATCAAAAAAAAATTATTATATATTATAAATTTTAGAACCAAAAAAAGGATTTTCTAAACTAAACAAAAAAGGCATCCTTGGATCAAGAACCCTGGTATAAGGATTTAAATTCTTTATGCAAGGAAGAGCGTAAAATGGTTGATGAGGGGCGGTCTTGGACCAGTATCACAAAGAAGGACGCTTGTGGTCTCTTTGTACAACCATTTCTTGCTTGGGCAGCTCACAATAAATACTGTTTATTACTTTAAAATTCCATGTGAGGTTTAAGTGTCCATTGTTCCAAAATACAAAACCAACTTATTTGAGACGTAATTCCTCCCCACGACAATACTCGGCTACAGACTACAACTCTAACTTGCCCAAAATTAGAAAAAATGAGATGGTCTCTCTCTTTTATAGCCCTGACCTGTTTCCCTGCGATCTCCATCATTTCGGCATTTTAAAGAATTGCTATAAAGACAACAATTTCAAGACTATACCGGCGGTAAAAGCTTCTGCCCCCCTAACATAACCCTCTTTATTTTTTGATGCTGGAATTAAAATACTTTTAGAGCGCACTTCCTGTTTGACCTCCGATCAGTGAAGTGCTTGCGATAAAAAACTACATAGATTTTCCGGGAAGGCAGCTGAAGGTGCTGTATCAACAGCTTTTACCATCGGGGTTCAAGGAAAAACTCCTTCTTCTGGGGCTAAGCGCTGTGAACGAAGATTCCTATACCTGTCCCTTTCTGAGGGCCCCACGCACGAAGGATTTTCCCAATGGCGGAAGATGGTTGCGCGCTCAGCAGGGAGGGGCATTACTGGCAGAAAACGGTTATGGGTGATACCAGAAGCAGTCCTTGGTCGGACCGCCATTGTTTGTGCCCTGCATCGATAATTTTTTTTGCTAAGAATTCAAGTTTTGGAAAAGTTCGGAATTTCTGGGGGTTACAGAGCCCGATGATCCAGAAGTTCCACCTACAAAGCTCGGGAAAGCTCACGTTGACAACAACGTGTGTCTGGAAGGGGGACAGCTGGTAAACTGTCTTGCAGCAACGCCATAAACAGAGCAGTATCCAGTAAAATACTTTTAATCCGCTTACATAAATACGTTTTTAAAGGTATTTTGTTTAAAACTGATATTTTTGTTTATTTTATTACATCAAATGCATTTTTTAGATAAAGGCTACTTTATATATTATTGACCCACATTTTATTTGAAATTAAAAGTAATTAATTCCATATAACTACACCTTGTCTCTATTTTTTACGTCTGTATTTTCGAATAAATATTTTACGAATTGAAAATCTCAGTTCAAAGTTCAAACCTCAATTCTAATATAAAGCGAAACTTTTAAACTTAGATACTTATTATCCTATTAACCTTATATGATGCAGAGACTAGGCTAATAAAAAAAGAACTAAAGCACAGAATTAACCTTGTTGGTTTAGCATTTCCTAGTAAAACATTACATAAAGCAAAATGTTTTGACGAAGTATTATGTCATGGTAATTTTGTTTATGTTTATGTGTATTCTGATCGAGTTTGGGAAAAGCAAAAGTATTGTCAACATTAGAGTTTAAGCTTATTTTGTTGTCCCTTAATTTTTCAGTTTTGTAGCAGCTTAAAGTTATTACAGTTTGCAATTTACACTCTCTATTTGTACAGATAAGTTTGTTGCTAAGTTTTCAAAAAAAAGTGTAATAATACAGCACTGGAATATTTACTGAAATTAGTCAGACGCACATCACCATGATTGCTGCCGTAAGCAATTTAAGGGCAAAGGTCTGACAAATTATTTTTAGCGTTTATATTGATTTCTTAAGCTCCGATAATGTTAACATTTATTATAAAAATAGTAGAGCATGAAATTTGTGAAAAAAATTTTCATACGCCCAACTTTTTTTGATATAGGGGGCCGAGAGCCCTCTGCGTTCAGCCATACTCACCGTAATGCAAGATCAACCCTGAATCTCAGTGAATAATACCTTGTATAAAGTTATTTAATTTATTATATTTAATAACATTTTGCATATATCTAAAATATTCATTTTATATTATTTACATACTTTGTGTAAATCTCATTAGATGAAATACTTATTGTATTTCCTAATTTTATATTAGTTCATTTACAGTACGTTTAACTATATATTAAAACCACTAAATATATTGCAATTCTATCTTTATTTTATCATCTTCATTGTCCTGATTCATTGTTTCCAGTCCTTTAAGAACTTCCGGGTCAAATGCACTCTCTTCCTCAAAATCAATTTGTAATGAAACAGCATTGAGGCAAACTTGTCCATTACACTAGCAACAAGCTAAAGTGCATTGCAACCCGATTTTCTGGACCAACAGCGTACACCACATCCATACTTACAATTACAAAATGGTGTATTAGGTAATTCCTCAAGAGCCGATGGTAATATTGTTAATATTGGCTCCTAAATCATGCCCTAACTATTTTGAACCTGAATACGATTTATATGATCATAGGCTACTGCACTTGTCGGTGGAAGATTGGGCAAATAAATAGGTTTATAAAGCTTTTTAGACTTTATGAGCTAAGTATATAGAAGATGATCGACATTGCCCTCAGATTCAGTAGCATTATATATCGCTAGTAAGATGCGTAATTCATTTTCGTATAATTGCTGTACAGTTACTTCTTTTATTTCCACTTGAAATCTACTTTAAATAATGGTAATAAGTTTTTAATTACACAAAGTAGGCAAGTATGATTAAATGAATATATTAAATATAGGCAAATTTTCATGACATATAATCTCATTACTAATAAATATTACAAATTATATATTGTTGATAATATTTTAATAATTAAATAACTTTATAAAAGGTATTATTCACTGAGATTTACGGTTGGCCTTGCATTACAGTGAGTATGGCTAAACGCTGCGGGCTCTCTGCCCTCTATCTTAAAAACGGTTGGGCATATAAAAAAAAATTTAAAACAAAATTTTATGATTTATAATTTTTTATAATAAATGTTTACATCCCTAGATCTTTAAAAACCGAGATAATCGCGAAAATTTTTGTGACCCTTGACCTTGAATAACTTACGGCGTAGACACGGGATTTTATAGGACTTTTGAGACAACTGTTAGAACATTAAAAGAAAGGTGTATACGAGTTAACAGCTTATTATCTTTTATTCTAAGGTTGGCCCTTTTTTTTCTTAAGTGACTGCACTAATAAATATATGATGCACCCGCAGAGTGTATGTTTTTTTCTGGTATTCATTGCCAATCTTTGATATATGTTAAAGGAATATGTAAGAAAGATTGTAAATAATATCCTAAATTTGTTCTTTGGGATTTTGGTAGCTTATTGGTACACTAAACAAATATAAGAGACAGTAACAGCAGGATTTAATGGCTTAAATGCGACTAAAACGTAATCAAAATAAAAAATCTAAAGTAACGTATTTCAGGGCTTTACGTAACTCGCTTTTTATTAATTAATGTTCTTTTGTACCTTTATAATTATTTTTAATTAGGAAAAATCTAAGAATATTACTATTCGTTATTCTCAATCAAAACTGTCTTGATAATAGTTTCGATACATGTAGAAGCTGCAAAAACCAGTTGTATAAGGTATTGGGTACAACTATTTTATTATAAATATGTACTGAATGACTAACGAAGGTAAACGTCTGCATATATACAATACATTTTATTAAGCCGACCAGATCCTATAAAAAATTAGCTATTTAGCAAAATCATATAATCAGCAACAAAAATAAGTTTAATAATGTGTTGATGTTCTTAAATTTCCTACACACTTACTAGTCGCCTAAGTATTGATCTGATAAGTGGTCTATAGCTTTTTGGGATATCTCTTTTTGCCCTTTTTTAACTTATGTCTAACTGCTGCCAGATTGCATGTTCAACAATCTGTTACCGAAGACGTCCCACACATTTTCGATTGGAGATAGATCAGGCGATCTTGGAGGCTATGATATCCGTGTAATGGGGTATTAATCCATGAAGTCTACGGTTACTGTAGCCATATGTGGTATTGTATTGTTAAAAAATAAGATTTTAATAGTCGGTTTTAAGATATGAAAGAATATGTGGTACCACTACTTCATAAATGTATCATTGCTAAAATATATTTTTAGCATTTTTAGGAATTATCTGTTGCAGGTGTTAAAGTAAAAAAAGGGCCCATAATATTATAGACAGATGTTTTACACTACACATTCATTTTTTAAAAGTAGTTTCTGTGTGTCAAATGTCTGAGATGCTACAGTTTCATAAGTTAAAAGTGTACATTCAACAAAAAATCATAATAACCCCATAAAAATTATTTTCTACCCACACACAAAAACTAGATTTTTTGCTTAAAGTAGAGTAATATATTAATTTAAATTAGAACTTTAAAAAAAACGTAAGTAAAATGATGCTGTCAAGCTTTTCGGTAAAGCTTCTATGATGTATGTTAGAGATCGTGCTAAATAATTAGACGCTGTAAAAAAATCATATTTAGAAAATACTTAAAGAAAAGAAAATATGTCCGTTATATTTTCTTTTCTTTAAGTATTTTCTAAATATGATTTTTTTACAGCGTCTAATTATTTAGCATGATCTCTAACATACATCATAGAAGCTTTACCGAAAAGCTTGACAGCATCATTTTACTTACGATTTTTTTAAGGTTCTAATTTAAATTAATATATATTTTTTTAAATATTGCAGATTTTCACCGTAGTAAAGGAGATTTTTAAAGAACGATACTTATGGTTACCATAAATAGTTACTTTATTAAATGAAGGCATTATCAAGTATGTCCCAAATGTCTTTATTATTCTACGAACTATTATATACTTTAGTAAGGGGTCTTAAAGAGAAAAATAATGCAATGTATTGCGCTATTTTTACTACACTTTGTCTAAAATTTTAATTTAAAAACATCTTCTATATATTTAATTCTTGTTTGTTCCTTTAAAAGCACATATTTCTTATAAAGTGGTGATTTCGGATATTATAAAACATTTACAACCTCAATAGGCGTTCAAAAGAACAGTTTGCAAAAATTTTATACCGCCCAAACAAACTTAAAACCTACGAAAAAAACCAAAAAAAGTTTAATTCAGTTTCTCTGACTGTTTTTGTTTTATTTAAAAACAGGAAATGCCGAAACCGGAACAAACTTTCCCCCAATCGTGCGATGACTCAAAGGGCATCATTGTTATACTTTTTGGGGATAAAGGGGAATAAAGGGTATCGACCGTCTCGGAAAATCCCGGAATGGTCGTAATAATTTCATCAAGTGGCGCCAGACAGTCGGATGCTGTGACGGGGGTGACTCAAGATTTAGTTGTTACTAGTGGCGTAGCAGAGATTTTCTTTTTCTTTTTTTAAAAAAAGTTAATATATTTGATATATACATGCGTCTAAAATATTATCTAAATAGGATTAATGGAGGTGTAATCTTGTCATGATATTTTCGACGTTTTTAGTCTCAGCAAAGTATACATAAAAGTCTCAGTTTGCATGGAAGTAAGTTAAAGTTATTTTTTCTATCTCGGGACAGTCCACGAAGACCGAGGTCTATGTACGAGAACGTACCGGGGTGTTGTGTCTGAAGAGTGGTAAGAGGGAGTTTATTCACATGAGACTTAAATATTTCGAGATTTGGAGGAAAAGGAAAAAATTCTGCGGGTAGCAGTTTCCATAGTCTGGACACTACAGCTCAGTGGCAAGGAAAGAAAGCTTTTCGGTAAGTGTGGGATCATTATTAAGACGAACAACCTCTTCTTTAAATGAAGTCAGGAACGCTAAGGGTTGTAGGAGACCTCATTTTCCATACATGATAAAAATATATTAAAGATGGTCTGGTCATACAGATTAGAAGGAGATAAATAATTTCTGACTCAAAAAAGAAATCCAATCTTTTTTAAAGCTATTGAGGCTATGGATGTATGTGTTTGTGCCACTTAAGGTTATTCTCAAAAGTAACACCCACAATAGAGAAGAACCCATTTGCAGACTATGTGACGAAGAGGAAGAGACAGCCTCTCACATCATATATGAGTGCCCTGCACTTACATACTGGAGAACAAATCAAAACCTCATGGTGGACACTAACCACCAGGAGGCTGGAGACCAGAAAAGAACAGTAAAAGGGCTACTACACCTGTCTAAGGTGTCAAACCTTTTTAACTGAAACAAATACACAAGAGATACAACAAGCCCTGTAGGCTGCAGTGTCGAGGCGGACAAAACCTCAACTTGTGTATTTACTTTATCAATCAATCAATCAATCAATCAACACCCACAAGATTAGACGATTCTTTGTTTTGCAAAAGCTTGGCCGCTTATATGTAACGATGACTGCTTTATATACGCATTAAACTGAACAGGATTTCACAGGCACCCTTATTCAAGATAAGTTTATGGTTTTATGAAAGAGATGTCTGCGTTGACCTGCGCTTGTTTTCAAAATCAGAAGTACAGGGTGGCCTAAGAAATTAAAAAATTAAAGTGGAGGGGTACTATCGTCAGCAAAACTATGGATATGATTAATTGTGAAAGAAGAAAGATCGTAAATGAGAAGAGAAAGCAGATTTGGTGCCAGTACTGAGCCCTGGGGCACCCCAGCATTAATTCTGGTAGAAGCTGGAAGAATGACCATCTACAATAATTGATTTGATATTGTTTTAAAATATTTACAAATAAATTTAGATATAATTTCAATTTGAGCATCTATTAGTTCAAAAAAATAGAAACGGCATTAAAGTATACCCATTAATTTTAAAAAAATATTTGACAGATACACATAAGGTTTAACTGCAGAAATTCAGTCTGATTATCCGGGGAATAATGCTTTTAAGTTTTTTAAGGAAATTGTTTGGTTATTTATTATTAAAATACCATAAATGCATTGTTTTTGTAAAGAGTACAAACTTTAACCCAGAAAGACTACCTTGTGCTTTTTTATGTAGATACAGCAAAGAACAAATTTCCTTATTTTAAAAAATTAGTCGTCCTAATGCAAAAAGCCTTATTGTTTTCTAACTTTGCCTCTAATTTTCTTAAATGCTATTTAGTAATTAAAAATGGAACAACCTTAAAAATAACAAGGTGTTGCTTAAAGACTACCCCAAAAGTATATTAAGTTACTTCAACAAATTTAGTCATCAAAATATTATGTGTACAAAATAAATCACTTTTATTCTTTGTCGGTAAAACCTGCAGCTATACAGAAGCAACATATTATTTTTGATTAACAAATTAGAAACATTTTTGGCTAAAAATTGTGCATGCACTATTTAACACTCACTCAAATTCTTGGGTTTTTGTGCTTTAGCAGTATAACCCAAGAAGTTTTATTCAAAAATATTATTTTAGTTTTGCTTCTTGAAAAATGATATTTTAAATAATACAAACTTTCCCACAATTACAAGGTTTATGATAATTGCACCTGCCTGTGCGGCAAGAAGTTCCTTAAAAATTAAAGTAACGACTTGTTTATGTCATATATACGTTATGTCTTTCGGGCAGGGTTAAAAACTATAAAATGTAAAGCAACTGTTCATAAATAAACATACCTGGAACTAACTTCGGTAGACAATCAAGCCTAATGTCCAGAACCTATTTATTATATTATATTACAAAATACTGTAAAAAATGCTTTTAATATATTCAATACAAATTTGAGTAATTGCAAATAATTTAGTCTGTAAGAAGTTTAAAACATCTCTCCAAAGCTCGAAGAAAATGTGTAGGGCTAGACACGCACATTACATAATCATCTTTTAGAATAACAAAATGGTATTTTAAATGTGTTTAGATATATGGTATATAATTTTAACTAAAGGTAAATTTTTGATATTAAATCTTATAACAATTAAATAAAAAAATTATATAAATAGTTTTAAATTAAAAAAATATCTACGCCGCTGCCCCTATGGTTTGTTTACGGCAATTCGGGAAAGTGCATCTCTAACAACGCGTGTATGAGACTGCGAAGCAACGCATAAAAGTGTTTGTAAATGATTTTTGTGGGGTAAAATTGCAGAAATATTCGGCTGGATGGCGCCAATTCCACTTTTACAAATCAAATTTATGCTTTTTATAGTCACTTTGGAGATGTAAAAGTGACGTGTAATTGAAAATGTTATTGTACTAGGCAGACGGAAAAAAATAAAACTCAATAATTTGTATGGCAGTATAAATGGATTGGCAAGTATGCATAGTATGCAGTCAGTTTGGTATATTAATAAACAGTCATAGTACCTTTTTAAATAATTTCTATTTTGGTTTATTTAAAATATATTTAGCAACGTCATATTAAAAGAAAATTTGTGTTGCTTTTACAGCCGATTACTATTACAATATTTTAAGTACAGTACGTCCCACAATAATTCGTTGATTTCTCGTTTTACCTGCTACTGTTAGTGGTAAAACTCAATATACTTTGGGTACTCGCATGTAGGTCCGGACTTTTCTTTATTTATTATTGTACCTACTTTTTTTTTGTATGTTATGTAAGTTATAGGCAAATTACAGGTGTTGAATATAAAGCAGAGTCTTTTCGTCCTAGTTCATTAGTCGTTTGGAGTTTGTCAAGGTATTTTGATGTGTGTTATTGAGCATCCAAAAAAGCTAACCTAAACTATTAATATAAGTAGGTAATAAGGACCTGTACCCTTTTAAAAGGTGCGGTGCCTACACAATAGATATTTGTCAGGCAACCTATCTATGGTTGGGTTTTCCACTGAGGGTTATAATTTAAATTTTATTGCGGTCAAGAAATCAACAAATTATTGTAAAACGTACCGTAAAAATTAAATTAAAAAGATTATTTATGTTAACATAAATAAGTGAGTTAAATGCAAATCGGTACAGGAAAACAGTTTAAAAAAAATAATTAGGTGTAAAATATGTAACTTAATAATATAAACAATTTTTTTTGGCGAAAAGGTACAAGTTTGTATCCATAAAAATATTTTTTGAAAAACAAACATTTATGCCGAAAAGTTTTTTTAATAGCATTGATTTCAATATTTTAAAGTGAATCACATCTGCTCTTAACCCACTTAAATAACTTTTTACATATATTTTTAACAATATACTTTAATTCTTTTTTGAAAATTCAAACAATATAACAAACTTCCCGTACTGTATTTTAGGAATTGTAATTTTTATATAAAAAACTCTGACCTGCAATATTTAAAAAAATGATTCAAAAAACGTGGAATCTTAACCAGTTTGTATAAATGTTTTTATTATGATGTATGTTTACTGACAATATATA
>JAHBCN010024641.1:0-11841 GCA_019359885.1 Listronotus oregonensis | reverse complement strand
GCATGGGGATCTTGAAACCGTAAGAATACGAAGTTGGTTAAATTATGGCAAAGTTGTGTATTTGCGTAACTAACCATGTCCACTTAAGAAAGTTGCAAAATTCCGAGTATTTCCGGAGATATATATATATAAAATTTCTGACGTTATTTAAAAAGATATAGAAAAATAAAAAACATTTTCTATGGACATTTTTTAAGCTCTACAAAACAGCGTTGAAAGATTTTCTGTACGACGTTTCGTTTTCGTTAAACCGTCATCATCTTAATTTGTTTAAATATGGACCTGGGTTTTTTATTTAATTTTTCTGAGCCCCTTATTATCCCGATTACAAAAATGGAAAACACTTAATATTTATTAACAAATATGAAACGCCCCTATAATAAATGATGTGTGTTCCTTGCCTAACTCATGTCTCTCTGAAAAATATGTTTATTTAACAAAAAAATATTAAGTGTCATACATCATTGTAATTGGGATTATAACTGCTTCAAATAAAAAATTCAATAAACAATTGAGTACCGTATTTAAAAAAATAAAGTTGTTGATGGTTTAACGAAAACGAAACGTCGTACAGAAAATCTCTCAACGCTGTTTTGTAAAGCTAAAAAAGTGGCCATAAGAAAGTGTCTTTTGTTTTTTCATATCTCTTTATATAACGTCAGAAAAAAATAAAAACGAAATCGGCAAATTTCCGTTTTTTCGGATATCTCTGAAAGTACTCGGAATTTTGCAACTTTCTTAAGTGGACATGGTTAGTTATGCAAATACACAACTTTGCCACAATTTAACCGACTTCGTATCTCTTACGGTTTTTCGAGATCCCCATGCATGCACTCGAATCTGTGGCACCCTGTATAAATATACAGTACATTTAATTAATATGTTAAGTCAACTACATCTTCATAATGACTAAAACAAACAGTTCTTCCTCTTATTTTATGGTAAATACTAGTGTTAAAAAGATATGTGAAACAACTCTCACAACTACTACTTTTTTTAAATTTACTGTATGACGACAATTAAGAGAGATATAAACGTTTAAAACGCATGTGTATAGACAAGCACTACTTTGTTTCAGCCCTTTAAACTCACCACTTTAAAAAAGTAATTGTTTTAAATAGTTTTTATATATAGGACCTTATAGCTCTGAACCAACAAAATGGTTTTTTAAAGACCTTTTTATCACAAAACCTAAAGGAGTTATGCTTAAAAGCCATTTTTTGAAATATGGATTTCAATGCGGTTTTGTGCTATTTTTTACATTGTTATATTGTAAGGGGATTTTTAAGAATTGAAAAATTACTAAATTAAATTAGTAATACTTTTGAGCAATTACATTTTTTAATTACAACTCTGTGACAATTTGTCAGTTTTTCTGGGGTAAATATTTTTTTTTATTAAATAATAATAAGGCTTGATTTGTAAGGGTTGAAATATAATAAATATTGATTCAAAGAATTAAATACTTATTTTTTAATTTATATAAGCCTAATTTTATGTGACTTAAGCTTTAATATGAAAGTTTTGAAGGTTTTCAATAAGGGGTAGTTTTCACCCCTAAAAATAAAAAAAGAGATTTTTCAGCATAATGCAGATTTTAAGGAAAAGGGTAAGTTAAGCTTAATCCCAAATTGCATGCACTGTGATAATATATAATTTTTTTAGGGTAAATATATTTTTTAAAATTATATTATAGGATGTGTGACTAGTGGACTAATAGGCAAGTGTGCCTATTTATAACCGGTACTTCATGAGACTCGGACTCAACTATAATATAACTATTTCTTCTAATAATGCAAAAAAACTACAAACATCCAAAAATATATTAATTTTAAATACTTCTAATTCTGTTGTGGACTTATCGCGACAAGTCTGCCTCTAGTAGCTCTATGCTCGAAGATTTAGCTTTTCCCATGCTGCTACATATGACATTTATTTAATACAGTTGGTTAGTTTTACAACATTAGTGAATAAAAAAAGTAGAAAAAAATATTGAGTTAAAATTTATAAAAAAAAGCCCAGTAAATAGAGCATTAAAGACTAACCACTACTGTAATGTAAAACATTTAAAAAAATTAAGACTTTTTACCACTTGTAAACAAAACAAACAGGCAAACGGATTACGTCACAAATAACGAATTGACATTTAAGTCTATTACCCTTGAACTTGGTGTAGACAGTTAAACAATGTAAGTATTGGTTCAAACCTTCGAGCATACACCTATCTAGAGGCAGCTTTGTCGCATGGCTGTGCGAACAAGCAGGCGAGGGAGAAAGAAAAATGGGTTACAACCTTTTTTTGCGCTTGGAGGGCTGATTGGTCACCAAGAAAAGTATATACCTTGCCGACCAATCATCACGCAGAACAAGGGTATACCGGGTGACAACGAAATCACTACCCAGCCTTTTATTTTCTTGAATAAATACATATAGCTTTCAAATTTTAGGATGCTATAATATATCATAAGGTGCTGATTTTGGATATTATAACATGTCTCTATCACTTCCGGTTTAACCGGAAACGACATCAACTTTGATTTTTTCAATGGAATACCCTGTATATTTTTTAAAATTTGGATTCTACGAATCATTTCTGATATAAAGTGTATATTATGTCCTTTACTTATCTCTGGTTGTTTCTGAGAAAATGGCGATTAAAATGTCCAAACTACCGATATTATGCAGTTTTATGGGAAAACAAATAAATAATATAAAAAATTATTATGTTTAATTTAATTTTTCTAAAGATTATATCTGTAGAGGTCAATAAAACTACTTCCGCTTTACCGGAAGTGCTGGGAAAATGGACTTTTCCAATAATGTTACTTCAAAATTTAAATGCAACACCCTGTATATTTTGTTAAATTTCGTTCTACGGGTCATTCCTGATATAAAATCTGTATAATATCCATACCTATTTTATTAGTTTTTGAGAAAATAGCGATTGAAGATGTCCAAACGACCGCATATTATGCAGTTATAGGGGAAAACAAATAAATGTTAGAAAATTAATAAGCCTAAATTCAGGCCGTCTCTTTGGAGCAATTTTGTTCTTTTAATATTAGTTTTAATTTAAGAAGGTAATTAAAAATAATTTAGAATTAAATAAAAAATATTAAATGTTTCTAACGTTTATTTGTTTCTCTATAACTGCATAATATGCAGTCGTTTGACATCTTTAATCGCCATTTTCTCAAAAACTAACAAAGATAGGTATAGGATATTATACCGATTTTATATTAGGAATGACCCGTAAATCCAAATTTTAAAAAAAATACAGGGTGTTGCATTAAATTTTTAGTAACTATTGGGAAAGTCGATTTTTCCAGCACTTCCGGAAGCCGGAATATTTAAATGACCTCCACAGATAGAGTCTTTAGAAAAATTAAATTAAACATAATAATTTTCTATATCATTTATTTGTTTTTCCATAAAACTGCATAATATGCGGATTTGGACATTTTTAATCGCCATTTTCTCAAAAACTAGCAGAGATAGGTATAGGACATAATATACATTTTATATCAGAAATGATTTTAGAATCCAAATTTTAAAAATATACAGGATATTCCATTGAAAAAATCAAAGTTGTGTCGCTTCCGGTTAAACCGGAATGATAGAGAATGTATAAATCCAAAATCAGCATCTTATGATATATTATAGCATCCTAAAATTTAAAGCTATATTTTATATTCAAGAAAATAAAAGGCTGGGTGGTTTCGTTGTCCCCGGTATACTTAAACATGTTAAGTATTACAAAGGGCAAGTACTATTAAAAATACCTTTTTATAGTATTATATTATTAACATTCTTTATCAATGGTCCCTTGTTATTTTAGATTTTAAAAAATAATAAATAATATTTTAAAAAGGGAAAATTGGACAAATGTTGCTATTTAAGTAACTTTTAGGTACTCCGAAATTGGATAGCATTTTTCGGCTTTTTTATTCTTTCCTTCTATATATAAAAAAATTGCCGTTCGTAACCGCCCCGATGAGACATTTATCATTTTAAGAATTGCTTACCTGGTGGTGATATTTTCAGGAATTTTACTTTTTTTTGTGTTGTGCTTATTTTACCTCATCTAAGCTTTTTTCTTAACTATAATTAATTAACAAAAGAATGAAGACAAGTTTCATGAAAGTTTACAGCACTGAGAAATTCTAGGTAATATCAGTCTGCGTTTTTTCTACAAAAATCGAAAGTTTAAAGAAATAATTTGCAACAGACATACTAATTACCATATCCATTAGGTTTTTTCTGTCGCTTTTACTCATTAATTTTTTAATTATCGATGAAAAGGCAATGCACAATTTGTACTTGTAATTTTGAGTATTCAATATAGATTTTAAATCTGACAACTGCAAATACTTTTAAGCCAGCATTATAGTGCAAGGTAGAGGTCTGGTTAAACAATAAGTAGTCGTAAAGGGGCGACAGGGGCGACATGAGTGACAGTAGTCGCTATCGCTGTATAGTTGGATCAGTATAAATAAAAATTCGGTTCTCTTTGAAAATAAAAAAATTCATAAAAAGTTGCTAAAAAGGTTTAATTTGAATTGGCGGCCGCCTTTGCTTTTTATATTGTGACGCTTCCCGCACGTGTCTGTAAAAATAGTTATTCTTATATTAATCCAAGTATATACCTTTAACAATTTTACAGGGGTGGAAAACAGTAGCCACGAAAGAGTGAATCTAGTTTCTAAGAAAACAGTAAAAACATCATACTTTAATCGTTATAGGACGTACCAGGAAAAGCACAATATTTACTTTGTGGATTTTGGTAAACCTAACAGACAAACAGTGATTGTCAAAGTTCAATCTTTGCTTGATTTGATAATGATGGTAGCTTTAAAATTTAAAAAAGAATTAATTGGCCATTCTAATATTATTTTGGTTCTATAGACTTTTTGTGTTATCCGGTATTGTCGCCGTATTTAATGCGTATTAAAGCGCTTTTCTTTTGCTTCTTTTAAACATCATAAAGATGAAAAGGTCGGCTTGATTCTCTGTCGTGATTCCCGCAGATAACGCGGGAGAAGGGCTCGACGAGCACAGTACGAAAGTAATGAAAAGGGCCATTCAGAAAGGGATTCTTCCAGTTCTAGGATCGAAAATGAAAACAGGCCATTGTCGACGCCTAATAGGCATGGTATCTTGTCACAAACTGCGCTGCTAACTGAAAAAGTCATTAAAAAAGCTCTAATTCCCTGGCCACAGTATCGGCCGGGTTTAGCTTAATTACGCTTTTTTCGTATATTCTTCTTTAGAGGTCCGTATTAAATATCTTTTTTTTTTTTTTAATTTTATTTATTTTAGAATAAATAAAATAATAATTTTAGATTTTTTTACGCCGAATTAAAAGTGACTGACACCATTATTAGCATAATATAATTTTTAAATCATTTTGATTTTAAGCTGATAAAAAAACAATTTTTTATGCATTTTATTGGCTAATGTTACTTTTCCTAATATTAAATTAACACAAAGAAGGTTACTTTTTTCGATTTATGTTCTTTTTCTTTTTATATAGTAATCAGTAGATTAACTGAAATTTACACAAAAACAGTCACAAACACAAAAAAGTATTGCATCATTTTTGCATGCAAAAAATCAGATAAAATGTGACAAAGAATAGCCTATTCCTTCTCTAAGCTATTTTTTGTCAAATACCTAGGAGGGGGGAAAATAGGTGTCGAAGCTTGAAAAAATTTAAAAAGCATTAGTTGAATAAAAATTTTAAAAAGCATTAGCTGATTAATTAGTAAGTTGTTTAAATTGATTGATTACTGCCTTATATTTTTTTTCACTTATCTTTAAACGTGTTCTTCTCAAAACTTTTTTTTTTCGAGTTTGCGTAACCTTCAGCTCCTACAGTTTTTAATCAATCGTTATCAAACTTAGCACATTATTTTTTATATAACTACGCTTCTATGTAAGGGTGGGCATGGGTCCTATACATTTTCTCAGAAACTGCAGACTTTTGAGAAAAAAGTTTGACAATAGTTTTTTTAAAATAATTTATGCTTTTAATTAATTCACTTTTACATACACAGGGTGTTCATTGTGTTGGCGACGGGTGTTCACTTCCTTATTTTATTATATATATATATATATATATATATATATATATATATATATATATATATATATATATATATATATATATATATATATATATATATATATATATATATATATATTATTATATATTTAGATATAAGCGTCAAAGACAAGTTCAACATTTAACAGTATAAATCTTGTCGCGACGTTTCGGATTTATTGTTTTCAATTTTTGACCTATTTTTAAATTAATACAAATACGGTAAATATTCCTTTTTTAATGTGTTTACGTAAACAGAATATGAAAGCTATTTTCATATTGGCTAGCAAAATTTTTTAAATTTTAAAAATGTTACAGTGTGCACATGTTTTCTATCCTAAAATTTCTTTGAGTTTTTTAAATGCAACTCCCCTTGTATAATACCAAATCTATATAAAATTAAAAGACTTTTCAACGATGTATAACAACATGGGTCTCTAGTCACCGTTTCGAACTTATGGATTGTTCAGGAAAAATCATATTTTTTTTTCCAACCACACTACATCCTGTATACTTAATATTATGAATCAATACAATAAATTTGGTTTAAGCTGATTTAAACAAATATCCTATATTAATTTATAATTTAAAGTATGCAGGGTGTAGTGTGGTTGGAAAAAGAAAAATATGATTTTTCCTGAAGACAATCATCCATAAGTTGGAAACGGTGACTCGTAAACCCATGTTGTTATACATCGTTTAAAAGGTCTTTTAATTCCATATATAGATTTGGTATTATATACAGGGGGTTGCATTTAAAAAACTCAAGAAATTTTACGATAGACAAAACATGGCAACAGTGTAACATTTTTAAAAATTTTAAAAATTTTGCCAGCTAATATAGATAAAATAGGCTTTTGTAATTCTTTTTACGTAAACAAATTAAAAAAAAAAAGAAATATTTACCGTATTTGTATAAATTTAAAAATACGTCGAAAATTAAAGAAAATCTTCAATAAGCCCGAAACGTCGCGACACAGACCCATACTGTTATATCGTTGAACTCGTCTTTGGAGGCGCTATCTAAGTGTGTAATAATATATGGGGTGTCCCATTTAAAATAAGGAAGTAAACACCGGTGGCCAACACAATGAACACCCTTTATATGTGAAAGTGGAATTAATTAAAAGCATAAATTATTCCAAGAAACTTTTTTTCTCAAAAGTCTGCAGTTTCTGAGAAAATGTATAGGACCCTAATAACATGCCCACCCTGTACACCCTAATTCTACAAAATATCTTTATTTTTACTTTTTTTTATTGCAAAAGAAAATACTAATACAGGATAAAAATCATACTTAATTTTAACATTCTTAAAAATCATATTTATTTTTAGTTTATTTTTAATGATTATATATAGAAGATACACTTATGAAAAAAGTAAATTTTTTGGAAATAATTGATTTCAGATACACCAGCAAATCTAGTGTGGCCCTATGCAAAAGCGTTACATATTTATTTAAGATAAAACCTAACAATACTCGTTTTATTAGGAAAAGTGTCCCTTTTGTTGCTACTGGTTAACATGTAAGAAGAAAGAAAAACAAACTCTAAAAAAAAATAAATGAATCTTAACGAAAACTGACATTAGCCAAGAAAATATATTTACATTAACCTTTTCTTTAGCAGAATAGTCATCATAAGAATTTTTTCATGAATCAAAATTAACTTAATTTTCTGTAAAATAAAAAAAGCTTGCCTTATTCATTGTTCTTAATTTCATAAACTTTAATGCGTTGTATATCGATCATTGATGCTGCGCATTCAAACAGGGATTCATTTTTTATTTTTAAGTCCCCTATCGTGATTTCCTTAGATACGGCAGGAAAATGATGCTGTCTGTAATGAAAAGAGCTTTTTGAAAAGAAAATCTTGCATGTCTATATTGAAAACTAAACGCTGTCATTGTTAACGCCTCAGCGGTCTTGTATCGTTGCGTTATTCACATTTCTAAATCAAAATTAAAATTCGGTTATAATTTTCAGGCCTTAACGATGTTTCAATTATTTTTAAGTTTTTTTTTTACATATCGATATTGATTTTAAAATTTATTTGATATATTTTAAACCATACAAAATATCACTTCTTATAGTCAGTAACCGTTTTTTTACAAATATGACTGCACTTTGCAATAAGGTCAATCAGATCTAGGTTACCATATGATCTTTTCTACTTTTAATTTTTAAACACTTTTTTTGCGAATTTTCCCCCTTCTTTTAGTAGTCACTATTACCATATTCTGCAAAACCAATTTGGGGAAAAGTCAATACAAAAAAAAAAAAATAACGATATTCCTGCACTAGAAATCGCGCACCAAACCAAAATTTTGTCACATTATTTAGAACTTCTGTGGTGCGGAAAAAACCATCATTTTCTTTAATTTCCAAATTGCTTAAAGTATTTTTCATCGTCCAGAATAGTGATTCTCTCGTTTGCAAAATAAACCGCCTTAATGCCCCATTTCGGCCAATACCCTAAAATTGTGTCCTTAGAAGTGGATATTCCCCGTCCCAATTTCCCTTAGACACTTCTTACTGTATATTGAGCACTCCTCACCAATCTATCTGCTCTTTTATGGGTAAAAACCGGGTTTCCACTTTTGGAAATTAAGGAATGTTATTTCCTTTTCTCATTTTTAAAACTTTTTTACGGTAAATTGTGCGACGCGAAATATTTTGTGTTTGAACATACTATTTGAGGTTTGGGGACCCCCACAACTAAATTGGTAATTTTCGAAATTCTAATTTTTAAGCCATTCAAAAAAAAAAGTTTTTAAAATTAAATTTCAAAATTAAGACAAGCCATTAAAGATCTTTTTTTTTGCAGGGGGCCAACCAAAATTTTTCCCCCTCATCGCTTATTTAACTTGAGGGGAAAAATCCCAAAAAATTTTTTGGGCATACGTTACATACATAATATGTAAAGTTTGTTTTTTTTTTTTAAAAAATTTTTTTATAAAATTTAATAAAGATATCTATTTTGGAGATAAAAATTAAAAAACAAAATTACCAGGGAGGATAGTAAAATTAGGATTATTATATCCTTTTTTAAATTCTTTTGGGAATTTAACCAGATTATGCCAAGAAACTGGGGTAAATTTAGTGTTCCCAAAGGGAGAGACCCCGAAAAGTCATTCTTTATTTTGCGAGTAATTTTTTTGTTAAAAGACCATTCTCTCCGTCTCGTTTTTTTCGTTTTAAAAAAATATATACATCAAAGTAGTTCTGAGTTTAAATTTATAACTTTCTTTAATTTAAAAAATTTAAATTTTTAATTTTTTAATTTAAAAAAAAATATTTTATCTTAAACCGGTAAGGGTATCCTAAAAAAAAATATATATATATATATATATATATATATATATATATATATATATATATTTTTTTTAAATATATATATATATATATATAAATATATATATATATATATATATATATATATATATATATATAATATATATATATTTTTTATTATATATATATATATATATATATTATTATATATATATATATATATATATAAAAAATATATATATATATTTTATAATATATATATATATATATATATATTTTTTATATATATAAAAAAGAAAATCCAATATTGGGGTTTTGATCAGGTGGGTTTAAAAAAAAATTTTTTTCTACTCCCCCGAGTTTTGGGGAAAACCTTTATTCCTTTTTGGCCCCACAATACAGAGACAGTTTGTTAAGTTTAAAAAAACCTTTTTTTTTTAAAAAAAAAAAAAATATAGTCAAAAACAGAGTGTTTTAAAAAAAAAAAAATATAAAAATCTATAACTTACGAAAAAAAGTGAGTTAATTGTGAAGAAACCCCTTTAATATAACTTATCAAAACCCCATTTTCGAGGGGGAATTTATAAATACAAAACATGTTTTTTTTATGATTGATCAAAAAAAGGACTGACTTTTTTTTGTCCTTTTTTTGGTTGGAACCACAGGGGGAGGTCTGTTTTTAAAAATTTAAATTTTTTGGGAAAGGGGGGGGCGGGGAAAGGGGAAAAGGGACGACATGTGACATCCCCCAGTGTTTATTTAAAAGGGAAAAATTTGGGGCACCTAACCCTTGGGGGAGAAAAAACTTTTTATTTTAATTTTTTTATTTTTTAATTTTTTTTTTAAATTTTTATTGAAAAAGGGCTCAATAGGGTGCCAATACCCCTATCTCCTTTACTTCCCTTGTGCTTTCAAAAGTTTAAAACCCTCACTTGTCTGTCACCCAAGTGCAGCTGACGCAACATATAAAAAAATTAGGGAAATTTTTTTTTTCCTTTTTTTTTTTTTAAAGAAACCCAACAACACACTAAAACCCCTTTAAAAAAAATTAAGAACATTAGAAAACTTTAAAAAAAAAAGATATTAAAGAAATTTCCACTTTTTTATCCTTTTAAATTAAAAAATTTTCCCCTTTAAAAAAAATATATTACATACAATTGTCCCCTTACCCAAGTGCAGCTTTTTTCATTAATTATCATATTTTTTTTTATTTAACAAAAAAAAAACCAACCCGTCACTCGTCTGTCACACAAGCGCCGTTGTTGGCTGTTAAAAACCCGGGCAAAATTCTCTGTTGAAAAAGGGAAAAAAACCCACCCCAGGTAGACAACCGGGAAAAAACTTCCCCTTGAAGGCATTGACCGGGGCCCGCAGCCCCCTTGTCACATGAAGGATGCCTGACAGTGCAAATACAGACCGTATTCAACCATGTTTTTTTTCATTTTTTTTTTTTAAAAAAAACCCTGACTTAATCTGTTAATTCAAAAAAAAACACTAAATAATCAATCAAAGGGGGGAATCTTGAAAAAAAAAAGAGTCAATTAAATTTAATTTTAAGGGGTTTTTTTTTTTATTGTCCAAAATGTAAAATATTTAATGTGAATGAATTTAAAAAAAACTGAGGTCGTTTTTATCCTTTTTTTTTTTAAACGCCAAATTATCTAAATGTATTTCAACCCCTTTTTAGAAACGTTGTTTATGTAAATTATTTTCAGATATTAAGACTTTAGATTCTTTATAATTAAAAATATGACCTGTTTCTGAGGTTTGGGGGGGGGCGCAAGTTTGTTTGTTTTTTCGCAGTCACTTCTGTGTGACGTTATCCTATCTTTAAGGACTCGTGAAGTTTGGCCAATATTTTTTTTCCCCAACCCGAACAAGGAATGCCATACACGACTCCAGACTTGCAAGTTGGTTGCTTATTTTGTTTGCTGTAGGGAGGCCTACTGTTTTAGTTACCAGGAAAAATCCTGATGCTGCGTTCTTTTTAAAAACCCAATAAAAATTTTTTAATTTTTAATTTTTTGGTAGAGAAGTAATAAAAAGGTTGGTTTTTTTTTACCCACCTTAGAAAACTTTATATATATATATTATATATATATATATATTATATATTATATATATATATATATATATATATATATATATATATATATAAAAATATATAAAACAGCAAAAGAAAATTATTTTCTGGTGAAACAGCCCATCCAGCAAAAAAAAAAAACTCAGGATAAAAATAAAATTAAAAATTTTCCCGATACCGGTCAAAAAAAACTGGGTTTTTTAAGGAAAAAAAAAAAAATTTGTTAAAAAAATTTTAAACCTGCAATAATCATGGTTCTTCATGCTCCATTAAAATCTGTAGTTTCCTATGATCTGTGGCCACCCACCGCATCTGCTGCGAAGCATTGGACTGTATCCGATTTAACAGAATAAAGCTATCTAA
>JAHBCN010024640.1:0-11801 GCA_019359885.1 Listronotus oregonensis | reverse complement strand
TGGTAGGAATTCCAACAACTTTTTAAAGTTTTAACATAAATTAGGGTCTTTGGTGTTGTACACCATGATATACCGAGTGATCAACAAAGTGCTTTCAAATTTATTATGGTATCATAATAACCGCAACATTAGGTACAGAACGGCCTTGTTTGTGCAACATGTTTTAGATTAAAATTGTTAGACTTGAAACTTTTTTAAATACATTTCTGTGCCCAAAAACTTACGTTTATTAAAATGGATTACTGGAAAATCCTAAATTTACATTCATCTAGGATTTTAATAATAAAGACTTGCAACAACGTCTAGGAATATCGAAAAAACAATATTATTCTATTAAGTAAAACATTTTGCTATCCAAAAGGGCCCAAAAATTAAACATTTAAATTTTTTGGTCTTTGTTGGCCCCGAAACTTACGAAATTATAACCTATCAAAAAGTGCTTGGACATAAAAAATGAAATGAGCTTCCCGAATATGAAACACTCGTTGAAACCGTCAATCTATTTTCCAGTTAGGGCTTTTAAAAAATTGATTCCCAAAAATTTGACATTTGAAAGTGTATCGCAAGCCAGAGATCCTCAATTCAAAAATGGATAAACGTCTAGAGATATTGATATGACCTTGGTAACAACCCATATTAAAACGAAGAAAAAATTACCACTGAAATGGGACACTCGTTTTTTTTTGTTTTTTTGCAACCTATTGATCACCCTGTACATCATGATAATATTCATCTTACTAAAACTAAATGTAATACAGCTTAAAGTAGAAGAAACGCAGTTGTAAACTTCGTTTTAGATATTCGAAAAAGTTAAATTTTAAAAAAGTTCAGCAGTTTGAAAATGGGTCTAAAAATTGAATGGTACGATTTTTTTGTTGAGCAGTTTATTTAACATAGTTTCAAAATTATTAAAACAGTCTGTATATCGTACTGGTTAAGATATTAAAAATCTTTAAAGGAAACAATTAAAAAAAAAGAAAAATATTTTATAATTTACCATAAGAATAACAACGGCAGTTGATAATCTCGAGTGCTGGGTATATAACATTTTTGATACGCATTAGTAATGGGAACACCCTGCGAATGAGATCATCTGGTTACTTGCAACTATTTAAAGAAATCATTGATTAGCAAATTTTTTGTTCTTAGCTGGTTCTGAAACTATTGTTTTTTTTTTAGGGAAAATTTTTAAATCCAATTATTAGATCTATATCTATTATTGTAGATTGTAGGTGGTTAATCTTCTAACTTTTACCAAATTATTACCGGGGTACCCCATCTTCTCCCTTTAGAAATATATTATTTAATTTTTGCTTACATTGTACTCTTCACTAAGCCTGATTTGGAAAATAAGGGCAGCGTAACGCGGGTATCTAAACACAAAAGGGCTTTCCCCTATCATAACTTTGTTATTGTTTCTCCTAAAGGTATAAATTTTTGTTTTTAAATTACCATGTTTTTTAATTAATTGTAAAAAAAAAAAGAAAGTTACATCAAGTGGTTTCTGAGATATTTGATTTTGAAAATCACCCATTTTACTACTGACTGACTGAGTCACTCACTATTGACTTATAAAAATTATTGATTATCCGGTCAAGTTAGCCCAAAAATTGGGGGCCCCTTGCATAAATTCAAAAGGGTTGAAAATTTACAAGAACGTTAGGAATACCATTACAAAATTTTGGGAAAAAAGTCCCCATCCCCATGTGTGAAAAAAAAATTTTTTAAGGTCAAAGTTTCGAAAATGAGTTTTTTGGTAAAAAAAATAAACAAAAATTGTAGATCATGTAATTGTCTACAAAAAAAATGTTCTTACAATTTTTCGCCTAAAACTTATCATTTCTGAGAAAAAAAAAATTAAATTTACTAAAGTTTTATTTCCTATATACGTTTCCACGCCACCTGCACCTGGGAGGTAGTGTACTTGACGCGTTTTTTTAACATGGTTTCCCCAGTAGGCCAGCGATACCCAATCGGTAGTCATTGATAATTCTCATTATCCCCCACCAGGTCGTATGTTTAAAGATATAAATAGTCATATTCCAGAGTCACCGACTTATTTTTTAAAACAAATAATTTAAAAAAATAAACGGTTAATTTAGATCAGAGTTTCTCAAAGTGGGCGTCGCCCCCCTTTTGGGCGCTGGAGGCCTAGAGGGGGCGGTAAGGGACACAGAAAAATTGGGGGGCGCTGATGTGATTTTGGGGGCGATGGGTGATTTGTAACTTCAGCTACTTCATATTTTAAAATTCACTGAAATTAAAATCCTTCTACTACACAACAACCATTTATTATTTCATATTTTTATTCTATTTTATTGTATAAATATAAACTAAAAATATTTTAAAAAATTAATATTTTTAATGCGTTTACAAAGCTATTTATATCTTAGGATATTTAGTAACAGGTATCAAACACTGATATTCGTGTCTCCAAGTGTCGCAGGTGAGGTGCCCACCTCCGAAGACACGTTAAAAATATGTATATATTGTTGCCGCCAAGCAGAGCACTTGCCGAACGCGGGATTTTTTTATGTACCTAATCTAGTAAAAGTAAAGAAAAAATAAAATTAAATTTAGAAGGTTCAATTATAATTCACGTTTGGCGCGAACAAATATTGTACGATTTATTTGTGCAATCCTGTATTTTAATCCATCAACGTTCGTTGTTTGAGGAGTGCAGGTGCCCAAATACACAGCCGCGGCTCGCGACCGTCCGACGACTGACGTGACTAGAGCTGAGCTAGAGCTGAGATTCCCTGTTTTCAATGGATTCGAATCGTTTTTAAGCCACTTGCTCGATCGCTCTGGATGAATAACGAACGTAGTTTGATGATCGTTTCGTTCATAAGGTCACTAAGTCAGATTTGGCTCGAACTCGAAGATTTGGCAATTCGGTATTTTATGACGCCAATCTGTCGTTTTTTTGCTACGACTTGGCAAGTGGCGAGGGGTTTTTTATATTTCGATTTTGCTCACATTACCAGAGGTGTATTAGGCAAACAATTTATGCGTATTGTCGGTACGAGTCGTTTTGGCTAAAGATACCTATTTGCAATTAAAAGAACTTTTTTTTTTTTTTAACATTCTTTTGAACAAAGTCTTAATTTTGAGGTACATTTGTAGATTTTATTAATTATAGTTTTTGAAAGTTTTTTTTTTTAAAAATATTTTTTAAAATTTTAATTATACCAAAATAAAAAAAATGTAAATAATTTCTTTATTTAAGATAACTATCACATTTTTTTGGAATTCAAAACCGCCCGATGACCGGCATCATAATAAAGTGAATCGGTTGCGAACGAATCTTTTCAAGTGAATGAATCAAATGAATCGATTTAGTAAAAAGATTCGAATTTTCCACCTCTAGACGTGACGTTCCGCCGCACGCACGCATCGCACTCGCTCGCCCGCTACCCCGATACTCTTAATATTGTAAAGTTGTATTATTATTGCTTAATGTTGGCGAGACTAATATGTAATTGAAGTTTTTAAGGTAAAAAAAAATGGGGGGGCGCTACAAAATAACTGATTTTCAAAGTGGGCGTTAGACGAAATAAGTTTGGAAACCTCTGATTTGATCTTTAAAATTAGTATGTACAAACATTAGTTAGCATTGGACTGCTGTTCGTCCTCGGACTTTAGGTCCAACTACAATTGGGTCTCGCGTTTTTTCATCGACCATTTGTCAAACGTCACATAAAATTTTTTTGTATTTGGTATTGCGCATCTTATAATGTATTTTTCAGGACCTAATAATTTTTTTTGGTTCCCTTTATCCGGAACTCTAATTTTTTTTTTTAAATGCCACCTTATATGTTGTTTTAGCCCATTTAATTGGAATTAACATTTTCTATTCAACTTTATCACAATGTGACATTTGTTTTTAAAATGGCGTCAAAGCCCCCCATTTAAATAAGCTTCAGTAGGGTAATATGCAATTTAACAATTTAAAGTGTGCTGTGATAATAAAAAACGGAAATTCACAATAGGATTAACATTGTTTTCCTGATTGGGGTCACTAGTTTTTCATTTTAAAAAAACCTAAAAACTCGCAGTTTTTGGAAAATAAATGAAACAGCTTTTTTTTTGTTTATTAAAAACAATAATTTTCCCCTACTCTTTTTAAATGATTTGATCATAAAAAATTGTAAGACCTACGTGTAACAATGAAAAATTTTTTTAATTGCATTAAACAAATGAATGATGGTGATCGTATATTGCAAAAATAAAAGAAAAATAATTGTTTCACAAAATAAAAAAATAAAAACATGCTGTTCCTATTCTATTTTTAAAAATATTGCAGTTCTTCGGTTTTTTTTTTTCAAAATAAAAAAAATCTCATGGGGTCGACTGAGATAACCACCCCAAAACAAAAAAAAGCAACCGTTTTCATCTTTTTTTTTAAGATTACAGGGTGTTTACATGGTTGGGAAAAAATTTTTTAAAGGGTTTCAAACATATGTAAAGTGGTATTTAAAGAAATAAACTCTGGTGACTTTCGGAAGTGGAAAAAAAAATTATTAAATCTTGAAAAAGGGAAAAATATACACTATCCTTCTAAAGTTTAAAATAATATTGTAATGGTTTTAAAACACGACGATTTTTCAAGCATGACGACGTAGCCGGAGTTCTCGAAATACAGCAACTGTTTTAAAGACAGACAATTATCCAGAAATACTTTACGCATTTTTTTTGTATTGGGAATATTTATTATATTAGTAATATTTTATTTAACGTTATAAAGTACTTCATATCAATATTTTTGTTTCTTTAAAATCCTGACTTGCCAAAGTTCGGGTTAAAGGTTGGCAATTACTTAAACTTCACATTTCTCGTGTTTTTGATTGATGTACAGTAACGGCCATTAAATCTTGGGCAATTCTTTTTCTCTTTCGAAAATGGTTTTCCACCTTCTACTGAATATAAATATGTTGAAAGACCTAATAAAGAAACAGGTGTCCGTTTCAGTGTATAAAAACTTTTTTTTAAAAAGCCAGATTAATTTGGGGTCAAAAAGTATTAATTATTCATTATATTGACAAAAGGATAAAAAAAGGGGTATGGCCGAGCTTAACATTCAAAGAGTACTATTCATTCATTCAAAAAATGGCAAAAACACACTCCTTTGAAAAAAGAGCTGGAAGTGGTCGCGCCAAACTATCAATAAGAACAAGACAATAATTTAGTTGTGTTTTTAGAAACCAACCATTTAAATCTGTGTTACACAAAAACGAAAAGCAATTTCCAGCATCGGATGAACGGCACGGCGAAGAAAAAGGAAAAATGCGAATTGCGCTTCCACCCGGCACCTTAAAACCGTTTTCAACAAATGCAAATAAAAAACAACGCATTGGATTTGCTCTAAATTTTAAAGCCTCGAGCTTCGGGATATTGGATACAGGCCTTAAGAAACACACATTTGATAAAAAATACCCAAAAGGACAGAAGTAGTGGGCGATTTTCCGTAAATGTTTGGGGGTGGCTGAATGCACAAGGACTATGTTATTTTATCAAGGAAGGTTTAATGCGGAGGTACAAAAAATCTACTACAGAATATCACCTTCCTTCTGCACTGGATCGATTTCCGGACAGAAATTTTATCTTTCAGCCAGATAAGAGTCCCGTTCGCTAATTCATGCTATACTATTATTCAGGCACCGGCGATGGGTTGCTCTGAGTCGCAGTTTTGTTTAGTGACGAATACGCGGAATTTTCATTCATAAATACTACAGCCCAGAGCGGGGTTAAAAATATAATATAAAATGCTGTATAGCATGTTGTATCACTATGAAAATGTGTTGAAATTCTTTGGATGGGTACTTACCAAGGAATTTAAATGGGGGTTTTATTGCCTGCATAAAATCCTCAGACAGATTTGTTTTGTTTAAGTCCTGAACTATTATAAATTATTGTATTGATACAATACCTGCTTTAACCTTACTCCTTATAACTCTATAATAACAAAAAATAAGCATAATAACGTTTTGACAGATAAGTACTACATCACGAGGGAGTTATTTCAGAGGACGTAGAGGGAAGTATTGTCAGAATTCTCAAATGTAGGTTGTATCACAGTTGTATATTTTAAATTCTTAGAATTAAAGTGGAAATCAAACCAGTTTATTTATTTTTAAATTTTTTTTAATTATTAAAAAAAAATACACTTTTTATAAATACGTAATGTACTTATTATATCGTGCTTAAAATAAAAGAAAATATACTCATAAAAAAAAACAAATTGCAAAAAACGGGCATAGTTGATATAATATAAAGTTATGAAGAAAAAACAGAATAAAATAAAATACCTATACAGTAGTAGATTTAGCACTACGTCTATTCAAGGACCCTTCATTAAGGATCTTGAGGCTTTGGTTTCCTATTAAGATTTTCATTTTTGACGGGCCTTCCAGCCTGAATCCTTTTGGAAGCAGACGTGAGGCCAGGTCTTTGTGTGCGCCTACTAATTAATGTCGGTTGAACGTTATTTTTTTTTGCACGCCGAATATTTTTTATATTAGCAAATGCATGTAATAGTTCTGTAGGATTTTAATTTTTTCATGACTTATATTTAGTCGAACGATAATGTTTGTTGAGTCTGGTGATATGTTATTTTTAACCATTTCAATAATATTTGAAAAAATTTTGGCAAGTGCTTCTACGGCTTCATTTTTTTTTTTTTGGTGTTTTCAGCACTGCAAGGGAGAAGTAGTTGAATTGCAGTATCCCATTTCTTGAGAAAAAAAACCATTACTTGGTGCTTCACAGTTAGATGGTTCTTTGGTGCCCTCATTAATTTGGCCAAAAATAATTCTACTCGGCTTTCATAGTTGCAAGGTTTGTTAATTTTTGTTTGTATTAAGGTTATGTTAAAGATATTATCCATTTCAAGAATAAGTCGTGATTTACGTAGATGTAATAATATTATCTATTTTTTATTTTAGTTATGATAAAGATGAACGTAATAGATAGGGTACCATAAAAAAGTTTTAAAAAACAATAATTATTAATATTATTTAGAGCTCATGATAATCCAACACATTTTCACACTATTAAAACATGCATACATAGCATTTTACATAACATTTTGAACCGCCGCTCTGGGCCGTAGTATATTATAAAGCGAAAATTTGCGCGTATTGGTCACTACAATCTATACTGCGATTCAGAGCAACCTCTGTCGCCGTTGCTCTGAGTAATAGTATAGTATTACAATATGTAATTACGCGTCCCGTTCATACGACCCGGCAAGTCGACGAATGGATGGAAGAGCAGCGTATCGAAGTTTTGCCGCAAAATGTAAACGAACTTAAGGATAACATTTTAGAGGCGTGAATTGAGTTACGAGAAAATCTCGACTACGCCCGGACAGGGGTGGATTTACGCAAAGGCTGAGTAGGCTGAAGCCTTGGGCGGCAAATATTATCGGCGGCAAATATTATCGGCGGCAAGTTTACGATTAATTTAAAAAAAAATGTAATCGTTCATTTTATTAAAATAATTAATGATTTTGCAAAAAAAAGTTTCAAAGAAATATGTTAGTATAGGGTTTTGCCTATTATTAAATAATACATAGTTTCAAAAAAGACTTTAAAAATAAAACAAGTTAAAAAAGAGCGATTTACAAAAATTGTCAGAAAAGTCAAAATTTGACAAACCATGGTAACCCTTATAACACGCGCGTGCTTGAAAGTTGGATATAAAGACGCTCAGGCGTACTTTAATTAAGCAAAATAGGGTATCAATAAAAAAAAAGTACCTAAACATCTGTTTCATATCCGCTGGGTCACCGAGTATAGGACGTTCGAATATAATAAAGGAATAATTATGTCATAACAACTTGGGCGTGTCTCTGTTTGTAATCAAACAATAAAATGATCATTAATTTTTTGTAAATGGTCAGCATGATTTCATAAAACTAGAAACGCAAAATTACGTAATTTTTGCATTTATCGCGAAATCCGGTATAGCAGGTAATACATGTTTTATAGGTGTCCGAATATTATAATTATTATTTAAAAGGTGGTCATTATTTGTTTTATAAAGTATAATTAAATATTATTGTAATATAAAAAATGACGGAACTATTTCTACATAAATCAACACATGATTAGTTTTAATAGCTCGTTTATGTTTAACAGAATCCTAAGTTTGCAGCCATCAATATGATTTTAGTAAAGTCACAGCAGATATCTTAACTCGTTATTATAAAAGATAAAAAAAATAAGTGGACATTTTTGATCGAGATTTACAATACCTCCAAAGGAAAAGCCGAACTATTTGCCAAACAATTTGCTGCCAATTCTACGCTTGATCCTCCTACTAATCTTCCCCTTCCAACAGTTGTCCCTGTTTCTCATAAAATGTCCGATATAATTTTTAAAGTTAAACAGATCAAGCGTATTTTTTTCTCTTAATACTAAAAAACGTCTGGGCTGGATGGCATACCAGCAATCGTCTTAAAAAATGTGCTCCCGGCTTGCACCCATCTTAACTCGCCTCTTTCGAATCTCTTACGACACGGGCATTTTCCCGGGGGTTGGGTTTACGGGCAACCTGTCCCCAAAAAAATAAAAAAATCTCCCTTCCAATATAGACCATATCTCTTCTTTCATTGTTTGCAAAAAGGGGGAAAAATTAAAATTCCCAAACTTAAAGTATCTGGAAAAAATAAAATCTTACATAATGACAATATGGTTTCCCTCACAGTAGATCCACAGCTGATCTTCTTTCCTTTGCCTTACACAACTGGAACAAGTCCCTTGAGTTTCTTGGGGAATCCCAGATCGTTGCTCTTGACATATCCAAAGCTTTCGTCGGTTTGGCATGATGGGCTTTTTAAAAAAAATTCCTTCTCGGTCTTCCACCTAAGCTTTGCTCTTGGCTTTCCAGTTTCCTTTCTAATCGACGTATATCAGTTAGTGTAGATGCTCTTTCCCCCCAGCTTCCCCCAAATTTTTGCTGGGGTCCCCGGGCTCGTCTGACACCCACGCTGTTTCTTCAAAATTGATCTTCTCTCTTCCACAATCAATCCCATTCATATTTTTTCTGACGATAGTACCCTCCACTCCAGTATTCAATTTCTTAAGCCACCGTTAATCCTGATTTGGAAAAAAAAGCGTAGGTCAATGCAGATATTTTTCACAAGACCTCAAACTTATCTTGGTTTGGGGCGCCAAAAATCTTGTTCAGTTTAATGCCTCGAAAACACAGTCATGTTCCCTGTCGCAAAAAAAAATCTGCAAATGCTCATCCCACATATGGGGCCAAGTTCTGCAGAACAAAAAGTCCAATCTTGTCGGCGTTACTTTTGAGAATAACCTCAACTGGCACAAACACATTTTATCCATGCCGGCAGCTTCAAAAAAGATTGGTTTCTTTTCCCCACCGAAAATATTTCTCTTCTTCCAATTTGTACACTCTGTATGTATCCCAAATCAGACTTTCTTTAGAATATTGTTCTCATGTCTGGGGAATGGCGTCCCCTACAACACTTAGCATTCTGGACTCCATTCAAAGAAGGCGTTTTTATTAATATCCAACGCTCCAGAAAGGTTCCCCTTTCTTTGCCCACCGTCGACTGTAGGGGATTTGTCGCTCTTCTATAGGTTTTTCACGGCTTCTGCTCAGAGGAATTGGCCAGTAAACCTTCTCTTGCAGCTCCCAACAAAGCAACACGTAGTGCAACTTTTATCATCCTTTTACAGTTCAGTTAGATAGGCCCCAACTTCCCGCTTTCTTCGTTCCTTCATCCCTAGAGTGTCAAGTTTTGGAACCTGCTGCCCGCAGAATTTTTTCCCTTTCCCCCTCCCAATCCCAAAAATTTAAGTCCCGTGTGAACAAACTCCCTCTCACCACACTGAAGACACCCACGGTACGTTAGTACTTAGGCATCAGCCTTCATGGACTGTCCCAAGATAAAAAAAAACAAAAACAAAAGAACAAAAATAAACCATATTGGTCAATTAAAAGAGCTAGTTACACCATCATCATCATCATCATAAGCCCAATTGCGTCCACTGCTGGACATAAGCCTCTCGTAATCTGTTTTACTCATAGCGGCACTGCCCCGACTGCATCCAGTTCGGTGTGATGCGTTTTATGTCATCGGTCCATCTTGTTGGCTGACGTCCCCTACTATCTGTCATCCTTGCAATGTGTCCAGCCCAGTTCCATTTCAATGTAGTGATTCTTCTTATGGCATCCGCAACACCGGACCTTTTTTCCCTTTTTCATTTTTAAATTGATCCCCCAAAACTGGCCCAACATTGACCTCTCCATAGCACGCTGCGTTACTTTTTTTTTTGTTTACTATCTTCTTAGTTAAAGTGAGTGTTTTGCTCCATATGTCATCACTGGCAAAACGCATTGGTCAAATCTTTTTTTTGGGGGATTTGCGATTTAAATACATCTTTAAGGTTACCAAATGCCGCCCATGCCAGGCCTAATCTTTTTGGATCTCGGTTTGTTGATTGTCCGGTCTATCAGAGTTTATGACCAATATTTATATAAAATCACCTGTTCAATTTCACCGCATGTCTGGGGTTTTTTCCCCCCCAAAAGGGTTTGGGCATAAATTGGGTCTTCGAAATTTTTATCTTCAATCCAGCTTTTTTTTGAGGTTTGTTGGTTTTTTCCCAAAATTTGCGGGGCTTTCTCAATGCTGTCTGATATTAAAACAATATCATCTGCAAATTTTAAATGATTTAGATATTCTCCGTTTATGTTTACTCCTATGTTGTCCCAATTTAGCTAGTTACACTGGCGACAAATTTGTCAAAATTGACAGTACGGGTTTTCGCGAAAGATAAAAATAAGTGGCGCGTTTTAAAAGTTAAAAATAAATTCTTATTCGTTTAGTCGGATCTGCGTAGACTAGGCGAAGTTAACAATCATATTTTATTTATTTGACGCAGAATATGATGACTTGATTTACTTTAATAAAATAATTTACATATTATCCTAATATAAATTATTAAAGAGCTTTCGTTACAGTAAAAATGGGCCAAAGCAATTTAATAAGTTCTGAAACAAAAACATTTACCAAACGATAATCTTAGAACACTTTAACCGATTTTACGTTGTCAGATTTTTTTTATAATTGATAATTGATATAAACCTAATTTACATGTTCATTTAATTTATCTAAGAATCTTCTTTTTCATTTTTAAAATATGGTTGATATCTTTTAACAACTGTTTTGAAAGGACCCCGCACAAATAAAATAGAATTTGGATTTATGTCAAATTATTTAAAATTTTGGTGGAAAGCAGTTTAAAGTGTGCTGAACAAAAGTCTCAATGGGCTCGAACGATTTCTATGAATAGTTTTCGCGCTACGCTGTCATGAATCCTCTGATGTGACACATAGAAAAAACGTGACTAAAGGATCTGCAGAGGGAGTACACATGCACTTGTGAGATATTAAAATCGAATTTAGACAAGTTGCTGATTAGATAAGCGATATTTTCCAATTCATTACTATTCAGGGTGATTCACGTTGCGTGTCCCCTTAAAAGTTCTGGAAAACCAAAAAAAAAAAATTTTTTAAAATTGGCACATGGCCATAATAGGTTTAAAAAATTTTTCAACGAGCGTTGCCAAATCTAAAAAAGGAACTTTAATTTTAAATAAAACCCTTTTTTAAGATATTCGGATTTTACACAAAAAAAGTAATTTTTGTTAACATCTTTAACCAATTTTCCGCTTTTGAAAAAATAATTAATTACTATTTTTTTTTAACAACATATCATGTCAAAAAAATTTTAAAATTTACGTGCCTAACGGAGCTCTAGATTTTTT
>JAHBCN010024639.1:0-11795 GCA_019359885.1 Listronotus oregonensis | reverse complement strand
TTGGGGGGTTTTTGTTGTGAAAATTTCTTATGGAGTTCCTGGAAAAATTAGCTTCGTCCGTAAATAAAATTTTAAATTCAAGCTGGGGATTTTCAGCAATCATTTGAAAAAACCATTGGCAAAAATTTATTCGTAATGGAAAATCCCGAGGAAGTAGGGTCTGAACTCTTTGCATATGATACAGATATAGTAAATAACATGAAGAATTATCCATACTAGAACATGAGTAATTTTAAAAAAAAGCTTTTTCAAACTAAATTTAAAACAGCTTCCTCGGTTTTCCCGGTGTTCGTACAGTATGGTGTCCCCTTTTAGGTATTTTTTTGGTTCAAAAGACCCCGTTTAATAACTTTCTGTGTTCCTGAAAAGTTGGGCACCCGGGAATTATTCATTTGGAAAACTCTCTTGGTATAATCGTCTGGCTTCAAATGCATTGCCGTCAGCACGCCCGTACAGGTAATCCCCTATCAGCAAACTCAACTTTGGGGGGAAATTTACCATGATATTTATACTTTAAAGGTTTTTTACGTTATTAAAATTTAAGTTAGGTGCACATCCGTGTACTGAAATAAATATCTGTCAAAACTGTTTGGCATCACTTATGTATTTTTTCACCGCCATGGTTTCCTTAATAACATTGTTGTTTTTCCATGGCTGTCTAGATATTTTTGTAATACTTTAGATACTCATGAAATGAGCATATATTCTTTTTTGGTAAATATTTAATAACGGTCTAAATTTTAATATACTTGAAATAAAGTAATTAACTTGTATTTAAATTTCGCATTAGATAGTAGATAAAAAAGGGGTGATTTTTTTAAAAAATCTTAAAAAAAAGTTTGAAAGTTGTCATCCCCAAAAAAAATTTGAAGACCCTTTTAAAAGTACCGCTGACTTTAAAATTTTAAGTTTTTATAATTAATGGTAAAATAATGTAAAAATGTTTATAAATTTAAATTTTGTTTTACTAATAAATTGACCATGCATAAAAATGTTTCTTTTTTCGAAAATGCATGTTGGACGAAAAAATCGAGATATCAAATTTTCCCCAAAATAAATGGGGATTATAAAAAAATTTTTTTAAAAAGGGGTTTTTTTTAAAAAAATTTAGTCTACGTTCCTGTACGGACGCCACTGGTTTAAACTTTTGAAAAAACTCCAAAAAAGGCTGTTGATACTCCCAGGTTTTTTTTAAATTTCATAAACATATCCAGGAAGTTATTAAAGTTATAATAAAGAACGTTTTTTTTTTTAAAATTTAAACACCCTGTAGCTCAAAAATTAAGGGGTTTGGCATGTCCTTTTTTGAATTTTTTTTCTTAAAATCATAAGGGTTAACATCCTTAAAGGTCACATCTTTGTTTTATCCCTGTATAGTAGGCCCATCTTTGATGTAAGCTAGACAAAAATTTTTTTATAAACGAAAAAAAATTATCTGTGGAGCTCTGCTTTCGAAATATCCATAATTCCTGCCAGAAGGAAGGATTCATTTGCGGGCATAGTTCGGCTAGGGACGAGGGTCTGTACAAAAATATTTTTAGATTCTTCTAGCAGGACTTTAATCTGTACAATCTGCATTAACTTCTTTTTGGGGTGTTTTTATATTTAATTAAACGAATATGTATCCTTAAAGTTAAAAACCCTGTACAGGGTTATTTATTTTAAAGTAAAAAAAACTTTATTTTTTAATTTCCCCTTACTTTTTAAAAACGAATATACCATTTCGTTTTTTTTTTCCGTAGAATTAAAATCTAATCAGAAAAAATTTGAAAAAAAAAAAAAAAGAGTTACAGCACTAGCACTTTTTTTTAAATGGAATACTGATATTCTTATATTAATAGATAAAATTTTCACGAGGAATTATGATATAGGGGTTTCTGGGTTTTTTCCGCGGTTTGTTGTCAAAGTCAAGTTTTTAAAAATGTTTATTACTTTTTGGAGTAGTTTTATAATGAGGTTTTTATCAGAAGAACGGCTTCAAATTATATTATATGCTAAAAATGTTTTGATTTATATATTTCAAAACCAAGCAGCAAAATTACAATGAACGGAAAAAAAATAAAATACAATACGAGGTCAATGTCAAAGTCAAGTCAAAGTCAAAATATATATATAAAATTTTTACTCCCTTTTTAATAACTTTATACAGATTTTATAACCAACAGTTAAAAAACCCTTATCCAAAACCAAATTTTTGGAATTTTATTTAACGAAATTCAATGAAGCTCAAACCCAAGATCGCCAAATTTTGATTTTATGAAGAAAAAAATTTTACTATGTCAAAAATATAAAAATTTTAAAATTTTTGAAATTATAGGAATGGAAATTGTTTATTTGGGAGAGAAGTTTTTTTTTATAAAAAAACACAAAAAAAACTGCTGAAGTTCGAAGAAAGACCTCAAAATTTTTTTAAATGAATGGGAAAAACTTAAAACTATATTTTGGATGAAATATATCAAAAGATGAGTATTACAAGAAAATTAATGCTCCATACTTATGGAACGGCTCTAGAATGTTTTCCCTTATCTGAAATTTAAAAAATTTAAATTTTTAATGTATTTACATTTGTTGAAAACCTCCCCCTAAGCCAGTTTTTAAACAAGAAAGCATGGTTTTATCGGATTGTTTGAAGAAACATACATCAACTATTAATTTTCTTTTTCGAAACCCAAAAACGGACATTATGATCTCATTCAGAAATATAATTTAGATAATATAAAAAAAACATCTTGTTCGATATGTCAAAAAACGTTCAAGAATATCAATGGCCTTAAAATTCATAATGTAAAAATGCATCTAAAAAAAACTAAAAAAAGAATTTGGAGAACTCAAAATCTAAAAAAAACATGTCTGATGTAATAAATGTAACGTTCGAAAAAATTTAATGAAGTATCCCCCAAACAAATTGCAAATAAACCCTGAAAATTTAATTAATCAAAATCCCAAATTTAAATAGTGAATTTTTTAAACAAAGCTTTCGCTGAATTAAAATCATCAACTCCCATTGTAAAAATCATTTCAAAAAGGGGCCGACCATCAATTTTTGATGAACTTTCATTTTTCTTTTAAAAATGTGTTTTTTTTAGGGAGCAAACCTATGTGTTTTAAAAAAAAGAGGAGGTAACGACCAATAGCAGGGAAATATGTTTCCGACGTTTAGCTTCTAAGGTAATTTGCCTCGTATTTATAAAAAGCTAGGAAACCTTTTTCGCCCATACAACTTGGTTTTGGGAAAAAAATGGGAGAAAAAACAAACGTTTTTTTTTTTATCCTCACGAATCAGATAAAGTTTTTTTAAAAATAGTTATAAAAAGCTTTTAATATGGTTAATAGAAAAAAATTTTATCACGAGTAACGAATATCCCCCAAAATTTTTTCCCTTTTTTAAGCCCAATGTTATGATAACCGGTTTTTTTCTTCGGTGATAAACATTTTTTTTCTAAAAGAGGTGTCCAACAAGGAACCCTTTTGGCCCAGCCTTTTAGTTTAAAATTCATAAATTATTTTATCATTAAAACAGAAATAAATCTTTGGTATCTAGATGAGGACACTTGGGGAAACCCCAAAATGGGTTTTTTTAGATAATTTTCATAAAATAATAAAGGGGAAAAAAGTTTGGGGTTTAAATTTTTTTGATGGTGAATTAACTTTTTATCTAAAGATCATTCCAATATACTATAAATTTTTTAAGTGTTGTTCCTAATCTGTCAGTAATTCCCTTTTCAATTTTAATTTTTTGGGGAAGTGCTTTTTTCAAAATGAAATTGAATACTCAATTAAAAAAAAGACAGTTTTTTAAAAATCTCTTGTCCCAAAATTTAAAAATTTTATAGACTCACATATTTCCTATTATTTACAAAAAATTTTCCTTTTCAACCCTGAATTTTTATTTGTTAAATGTTCCCTTGTTAAAATTTAGAATTATTTTGTAATTTTGATAATGTATTACAAAGTTTAGTTCAAGACAAAACAAATTTGATATTAAATTAAATTTTTTGGTTAAAAGCACTTTTAAAGAAAAATTTGGAGGTCTTGGAATAAGAGAACACCCCCCTGTTTTTTCTCCTTTAGGTTTCAATGAGTGTTGGTTTTTTTCCCCAAATTTTTACCTTCCTATTCTTCGACAGTAGATAATGATTTTAGCAATTTTTTTGTAAATGGTTATCTGTTTGAAACTTCAAAATCAACCACAAACCAAAAAACAAAAAGATTTTGATTTTTAATTTCCAAGGTAAAAAATATAACAAACATTCCGACGTGAAGAAAAGGCATCACGCTCTTCAGGCCCTAAAGAAATGTTTGGTTTCGCCTTCCATTTCGCCCTTTGGGGAAAATTTGAGATAACAAAACATTCCATATTTATCGCTCTCAGACTTGGTCTGCCTGTGTGGGAGAGACCCTGCGTTTGGGAGAAAAGCGATATTTATGGCCTACATGGGTTGTGAAAAAAAGCGCAGGGCGTTCTTCTAGACACAGTCAGATAAATGACTTTATCAAAAGAGCTCTGATTTTAGCTGAAAATCCTTCGTTTAGAGCCTTTTTGGGTTTTGCAGAAGCGATAAAAAACGGTTGAGGGAAATGCCCTTAATTTCCCCGGGAAATATGGAAAACAATTCATTGGGACGCATTTGCAGCCTTTGAAAAAATTTTATCTGGAAAAAACTTCTTTTTTTGGTGGGTGCCGTTTGGGAAAAAAAAACTCTAAAATATAAAGAGCTTGAAGAACGCTTTATCTTCTTTCCCTTTTTGCTGTTGAAACTTTTTTCCTTTTGGGTGAGGGAAAGGGGTTTTTATTAATGAAATTTCAAAAAATACCAAAAAAACTCAAATTTCATTATCCAAAAATTGGTTTACTTGCAAGGGGGAATGCACATCGGTACTAGGAACAATCCAGGAAAACCTAGGACTTGAGGGGAAATTTATAATTTTTAAATATAGATTGTTTTTTATTTAATTTTGAATTTGTTTTTGGGGTTTTAGTAATTAAAAATTATTAATATTGGGGGAAAATTTTAAAAAAAAACAAAAAAAAAAATTTTAAGATTACTAAAATTTAAATGTTTTTATGATGCCTGTTATTTTCGAAACATGATCTAATCCTTAGCCTTCAAACCGCCCCTATTATTTGAGCTTCTTGGTTAAGAAGATTAATTTCATTAAAATTTTTTTTTTCATTTCTTTTTGTGTTTGTATTTCCATTTTGTTAAACGACATTCTTCAAGTGACCCAATAGAAAAGTGTCCAAAAATTTAATATCTGACTATTGGTGGATCAATGTGCCAAAAGTCCAACCCCCCCGACTGTATCGGCGATTGAGATTGACAACTTGCAAAAAGCATGGAGCGGGGCCCCCGTCTTGTTGCCCAAAATTTTCTTCGAACGTTTCGAGTGGGAATTTTTAAAATGTCCCAAGTTTTAAAAAAGGGTTCCTTTGGAAAAGAATATTGGCCCCACAATTTTTTTTTTTAAACCAACACCAGACATGAAGAGAAACCCCTTGGTATCTTATTTTTTCTGGATTAAATTTAGAAAAAACAAATTGAAAGCAAAATTCCCTTTTTTTTAGTTTTTAAAAGCCCGGGAAATGGAAGAACGTGATATGGGAAAATACTTAAAATATTTCAGTGTTCTCGAACCGTCGCAATTTCTTTCTTCTTCAGGGGCCCTACCCCCAAATTCTAATGCGTCGTAATTGACTTTTTGGGATAAAAGTAAAATAATTTGAATAGCTTGGGTCCGGTTTTTTTTTATTGTAGTCTTTTTCTAATATGTAACAAATTTTGTTCCTTCAAATAAGACCTTCATTTTTAAAATCGTTTTTACTGATTTATCTTCATTGTGTTACCCGGGCTTTCCCCACATTTATTATAAGGAGTTATAATTTGAAGCCGTTCTTCGATAAAAACCTCAATATAAAACTACTTCAAAAAATAAAAAGTATTTTCAATTCTTGACTTTGACAAATAAGCACCTGTGACCTGTGGCAGCCAGGTTTTTTCAGGTGAAATTATCCTTATAGTACCATGCAGTTTTTAGACAATTGCAGCAGAACCGCAGGAAATAAACCAAGTAACCCCTGTATCACCAAATTCTGTAAAAATCTCATCTATTGATATAAAAACATACGGGGTATTTCATTTAAAAAATACGCCACTCGTGCTGTAACTCTTTTGTTTTTGTTTCAAATGTTTCTGTTAGATTATTGAATTCTACGGAAAAAATACACGAAATGGCTATATTTGTTTTTAAAAAATTACAGGAAAGTTAAAAAATAAAGCCCTGTTTATTTTTAAATGAATAACCCTGTACAAAGTAATCTATGGACAATACAATTTCTAGATCTGTGCTAATCTTGGTGCTTTTTAATTCACCTTAAAAATATTTTGTTAAATCTGCATTAAAATATTACATTTAAACTTATTAATTTTTAAGATTCAAGCCTATACACTTGGTGGCCTTTTTTAACAATTTTAATACTGTACTTATTACATTAAAACCCATAAAAATTGCCCATCAAGTGACACAGGTGAAAAAGGACAGATATAGTTTTTTTGATGTCCCAGCACATCCGGAATCGAACTAACTTGTTTGAAAGACCGACGTTAGAAAATATTTTGATTCGATGTGGTCGTGAATCTATGCTTCCTTTTTTTAACTTTCAAAATTTACAGTCTTTTCAGACTAAGAAACTAAATATATGTTAAGTGTAGTGTCATAAGGCATCTAGATGATTTAGTGTCGCGCAATCCTGAAAAGCAGAAAGGGGGGCCCCCTAACACCAGCGGCGTCAGCAGGGTGAGTGCCATTTTTTAACCCTTTTTTTATGGGTCTATAATTTTTTTCATAGTTTCATAATTATATTTGTTTGTAATTTTATTATTAAAAGTACAGTCCTTTTTTTTTCGTATTATTAATAGTAAAACCCCCTTGCGCCATCAATTTTTATGTTACTTTTTTACTTTAGATTTTCTATTAAAAGTACAAAAAAAACGGCTTTAATTTTTTTAATCCTTTCTTGAAAATTAACGTTTAATTATTTCCCGCAAAAATAACCGCGAAACAAAATTCAAACTCGTCAACAAAGTTCGGAAAAGTTGCGCGCCATGCCCCTTTTTCCTTTGGCTCGCCAAATTTCATTAATGGAAAACCCTTGTGAAGAGGGCCCCCTATCGACCAATTTCCCGGGAGGATCGGGGGATTTTAAATAGGCCCCCGTTTTTTTGTCTTTCCCGGACTATATCGCACACGTGGGGCTGGGAAAAAATAAAAATTAAGGAAAATTCCTTTTAAAAAAATTTTTTTGTTTTTTTTTTGTTCTTTTAAAAAGAAAATTGTAGACTATGTTATGACGTGAATTTTTTCTAAAAAATTTAAATTTTAAAAAATGAAAGCCTTTGGACAGCTGGGCTGGTCGTTTAATTATTTACGGTAAGCTGAGTTTTTATTTAGTTTATGTGGGTTTGTTCTATGGTTTAGTAAAGCTGGACAGATAGACGCAAAACACTAAATCTCGATATTAATATGTAATTGTTGTTAATATTATTCATATAAAAAAATATGTTTTATCTTGCTTTGTTTAACAGTTTATTTATTAAATAAAAAGGTTATTTAAGAAAAAATAAATCGACTTAAAAAAAATTAACCCAAAATTATCAAATAGCATTTTTTATATGAACACTAAGTTAAACAACAAAAATACGAGTAAAATCAGAAGTCGAAAGGAAACAAATTAGCAGCCTTATTTTTTTTCTATGTTCGGTGCCAGTAAAAGCCATCAAATATACAACTTAATCAAAATAGAGACGAAATATTCGTATAAAATAAAGTGGAGAACAGAAAAACATTCTATTTAAAACAACTTTTGATTTTCTTTTTTTTATATTTGGTAGGTATTTTTCTTCTGGCATAGACATTAAAAAAATTATAGGTCCCTGATTTGTTCTACACCTATTTTAGGTTTTTTTGTTTGTTTAAATAAAGTTATCTCTATTTGTTAATTTGTTTATTATTTTTTTAAATTACCTTATTTAGTAATTTATAGTTTTAAGTAAAAAATAATTTTTTTTTTAAGAGGAATTATTATGTGTTGTAAATATTTAAAGATTGTGTTCATAATTTTCTTACATGCACTAGAGTTTGACCAATGTAGGAGTAGACCAAGTGGGATGTTCGTCGCTTTTTTAACTCAATTGTGAAGGGATAGTATTGTTTAATACCTTTTTTTAAATTTTTTGGGCTTATAAAGCTTTCTATTTTATAGATCACAAAAAACATACCTTTGAATGAAAAAAATTGATGTCTTTGTGTGTGTCGGTCTGTGCTTAATTCTGTCTTAAGATAACAATTAAACGCGAATTCTAAATTTAACAAAATTTGATGTAAAAATTGCTTGGGAACATCTATACATTTTATTCGATTGTGCAAGTAATCAGCAAATGTTAACAATTTTTTTAAAGGGCTCATATAAAAAAATCCTAATTGAAGAGCACCGAAATTCATTTAAATAAATACGTAAAAATATTTGGTAAGAAATGTGTTGACAAATTGTAAAGAAGTGAAGAAATTTAAACAAATACATTATAAACAAAAAATACAAAAACCAATATAAAAATTTAACCAGATTTGCTGCAAACTTGGTTGGAAAATTTTTTTATTGTGATATATGTTATAGGTCATAGTAGCACGTTAATAAAATTTTTGGGTGTAAAAGAAAAGAACACCTAAATTGAGCCACATATGGTATGGGCATTGATGGAGACGTGTGTTAGATTAAGTTTATTTGGTACAATAACTTTCCCCAGCTATTTTTATATAAAAAAAATTAAAATAAAGTAATACGTGGAATCCTATGACGAACTTAAGTAAGCGAAAAAAATATTTTTTTCTATAAAAAAAGGTCTTCTACGTGTACGTGATGCATTTTTAAAGATTTTTTGACCCCCGGGAATTTTTTAATATTTTCCAACCCCCCCCCCCCAAACCCCCTTAATTTTTTTTTAAAATTTGTGTTCTAGCTGTTATCGCGTTGGAAAAACCTTGCTTTCCCGGGAAAAAACGCAAACACTATTGTGTGAAATTTTGCCATTTTTTTTCTAAAATTTTTTTTATTTAAAATTTTGCTTTTTCTACAAAAAAAAAAATGTAAATTTTTGCTAAGACCCCCCTCTTCACCAAAATTTAGAAAGATTTAGCATTACCCCCTCCCCCAATTGAACACCTAACGTAATTTATGGATGCCCCTAAACTAGTAGTATGTTTTGCTAATTTAAGATAACAAAATGCAAAAAGCAAGTGGCAATCGTATTTTTAAGTTTAATAGTAAAATAGCATTTTTTAAATTAAACATGCTACATATTTACATTAAATATATTTAAAAAAGTTAAAAAAATACTACATTTCATATGTCTACTTTTAATATTTTTATGGCCCTAACATATGTTTAATAGTAAAATAGTTTTTTTTAGTCCATTCACTGGTGAGAAAATACCAAAAGAAGTCTTTATAACTGCAAAATTTTTTTCTGAAAATTTGATTTTGTTATTTACACTCCACTTCAGAAGTCACATACGCTCTAGGTGCGTTTTTTTTTTTAAGGGGGTAAAAACCCCCCTTTTTATTAAAAAAAATAAAAAAACTTATTGAATCATTGTATTCATTTAAATCTTTTTATTTTTTTGTTTTTATTGTTACGTATTTTCAACATAAAAAAAAAAATTAGTACAATTTTCAAACCGTTAAAAAAAAAAAATAATACTCTTTATAAAGAAAAATAAAGAAAAGTTTTAGAGCTAATTGAGAAAAAATAACGAACATTTTTCTCAATAGTTTTGTTTTAGAAATTGGTGTTTAAACCCCCAAATTATTTTTTTTCCGGTGACTTTTCATTTAGACCCAGTCACCCTGTATTATCCCTTTATATGTGTTATACGCTTTATAGTTGTGTTAGTTATTTTTTAAGCACTTGGTAGAAGTGGCAGCAAAATAAAAATTACATAACCCAACTAAAATAGGAAAACGTTACCACAGATAAATGACATATTTGAAAGGCACTGCAATTTTGAAAAAAAAGCATTGGTTAAATTTTTGGGGTTTTGGGTTTTCTTACCGATTCATCCGCTGTCAACATTATAGATTTTTTTTTAAATTTAAAGAAAGAATCTGACTGCGCCATGAATTCCGGAAAACCGTAGAACAAAAAAAAAAACCATCCCCAATTTTTTTTTGGTAATTTTTTTAAACAAAATGTTTTTTTTTAAAAGGGGCCTTTTTTTTTTTTTTTATAACAAATAACTTTACTCATGAAAGACCGTTTGTGAGAATTTTTTAAAAACAAAATGGTTTTTGAAAAACCCGATGCGACCATTTCTTACCGGGGAAAACCAGAAAAACGCTTAAAACAAACATTTTTTAAAAAAATTGTATTTTAAAATTTTTTAAATTTTTTTTTGGGAAAGAATCAAAAAAACACAGCTGCCAGGGGGGTCGCATAAATAGTTTTTTTCCACTATAAAAAAATTAGGCCCATCTTGCAAGTGCCGGGGAAATTAGGAAATGGCGATCGGAATTTTAAAAAAGGTTTTTAAGTTGAGAAAAAAACCAAAATTGTATATTTTACTTTTTATTTTTTTGTGGAACATTGTTAAAAATGCTTGTGAACCTAGTCGCGAGGAAAATTCGCGACCCAGCCACGGTTGATCAGATCCGGTCGCGAATTTTCGCTCCCGTTTTGGTTTAAATTTTTTGTTTTTTAAAAAATTAAAAAAATTTGGTCATTTATATTTTTTAAACTCAATTAAAAAAGCCTTTTAAAAAAAAATTTTTAACTTGCAAAAAATTTTTTTTTGGAAAAAATTTTAAAAATTTTTTTTCCCCACCTAAAGTATATTTATTGAAACCCCTCGGAAAAAAAAAATTAAGGAAGTTTTTAAATTTTTAAAAAATCGTTTTTCTTTTTTTTTTTTTCAAAAAAAAGAATGGGTTTAAAAAAAAGAAATTTTTAAATTTTTTTAAAATTTCCCCTTTTTTTGTTATATTTTTAAAAAAAAAACCCTTTTTTTAATTATTGTTTAAAAAAAATTTCCCAAAAAATTTGGGTTTTTTTTTAAAAAGGTTATTTCCCTATCGAAAAACTTTTCCCTTTTTTCTATGACAGTTCTTAACCTGTACCTTTAAATTCTTTTTTGGGTTTTTAGAACTAAATTTGAACCGGGGGGGGTTTTCTGCGTTCGGGTTTGTTTATGAATTTTCTAAACGATCCCAGAACTATCAAATCGGTTCTTAATTCATAAGGAGGATCGGTTCGGGATTATTTTATATAGTTTATAAAATTTCAGTCAAATAGATGTCATGAAGGTGAAAAAAGGTTAAAATTAAATTAAAAAATTTAACTTTAGTTTTTAAATACAAAAAAAAACCAAAATTAAATTAAAAAAAGATTTCTGTGATGGATCCTATGAGAACAATTAAATTTTTAACTCATCATTGTCATCAAGCAGTGAAGAAGGTTTAGAAATTTTTTAAACGTTATGATTCCCGAACTACTACGGGGGTTTTCCAAAAAAAAAAAATTTTTTTTAAAAAAGGTTCCTTTTTAAGTGAACAACAAATACAACATTTTAGGTAAGTCTTGTGATGTGAGTCTCAAAAACTAAAAAAATGTATAAGTTGTATATCGATCATTGGTTAAGGCTATATATTTTTTACTGTAAAATTTTATGTCATTCTAGGATTTCAAGAAGTATTGTTGAAAAATTAAAAGCTGAGTATGAACATTCAAATTATTTTCCCAAAAAAGA
>JAHBCN010024638.1:0-11845 GCA_019359885.1 Listronotus oregonensis | reverse complement strand
AAACGTGAATAAAATTTGGTGACTGATTAAATAACAACCAATAATTATTACCCGTACTTAACTTTTATTTTAAACTTAAAATAAAAGTTTCCGATATACAGACGAACACGAACAACTTAAAAATGTTAAATCAAAAATATTGAACATTTATATGCTTCAGGTGAGTAAAACATAGATATTCATTTTGATGCCGACAGATGGTCGGTGGAAAACGTATCGGGGTTTCTACATGCAGGAATGACTTTTATGAGCATTTGAAAATACGGACTCTTTGCTGCGTTCAAACTAACCCATAATAATATTTATAAGATGTAATTTTATCGAAAAATTTTATTTTGCTACATGATTGTAAAGAGATGGTACATGTAAATTACAAAATGGTTGAGGAATATTTCAACTAGTGTAGTAAATAAAAGATTTTAAAAATTATAAATATATGCAGTATTTTTCTACGCTGTAAATCGTTAATTATAAAATATTTAAAAATAATAATTTCGTTTTTTTCTAAAATAAAATATACCTTATTGGAGTAAGCTTCTAGATTCTACATACGTTCGACAAAGGCAAATGTGATTTTGCCGAAACATTGTTAAGTCGTCACGGTATTAATTGAATTAGGTGATTGAAGTCTTCTTGGTGTATTGTATACCAGGTCATCAAAATTTTGGGTTTCGTAGAGCCTTCAATGTATGAAGGGGGGGTAATTTTAACCCTTTTTTCCCATCATACCCCATATATATATATATATATATATATATATATATATATATATATATATATATATATATATATATATATATATATATATATATATATATATATATTTTTTTCGTTTTTGGGGAAATGCGGAGGTCGAAAAGGGACACTGAAGCAAATTTACACCGGACCCCTTTAAAAAGTCCAAACTAACAAGTGGAAGGTATCATCCTGTTGAAAAGTTGTTGATTTTTGAAATTTTTTTCCAAAAAGAAAAGCAGATGTCGTTGCAAATCTCTGTAAAAATAGCGCTGGCCAGTCATGCACCTTGGAATAAACACTAATCGTGCCCTGCTGCCGTAAGCAATGGAACCCCAAACCATAACACCCACAGTAAAGAAAAACCCGTTAAGGAAAACGAAAGTTCCGTTCTTCACCAGTCTCCTTCTTATTCTTGTAGGGCCAACATGTGTGCCCAAACAAAACCGGGGACTCATTGCTGAATACGATTGAGGTCCATTCCATTTTCCATTTAACCCTTCTCCCTACCCATAGCAATCGGCCGACGGTGTTTGTGGGATCAAAGGTAGTCGTTTGGGGACGATAGGGAAAATGGGCCCAAAAAGACCTTTTTCCCGGGATAAACTGTCCTCGTGGGTTTTTGCCCTTCCGACAGCAAAAAACCACGTTTCGCAACTGTTTTTGTTGTAGAAAATCAATCTTTGTTAGTTGCCTAAATAAGATCCTGTCGCCCCCATAGTCCGTCTTTGGCGTCCAGTACCTCTAACTCGTCAATTTCGGCCTTTTTGGGAAAACCACGCTTAACGACATGTAAATTTCGGCTTCGTTCCGATTTCCCCAAATTAGCGTGTTTTTAAAAAAAAACCGGTTTTATATAACACTGTCAAAACAGAAAAATCCTCCCTAAAAAAAATCGGGGATTTGTAATATTTGGACTTATACTAATATACAACAAACCCCTAAAAATTTTTTTATTAGCCCCCAAGTTTTTCGGAAGGGTCTAGTAGAGGGGTAATAAATGGGGACCCATTATTATGGACGGGTAGGTGGATCTATGCTTGAAATACCCCTTTAGTCGTTATTTTTAATCATCTGTTGTTTTTTCGATTAGATAGATTACGAAAGAAAATGTCGACGCAAATTTTTGGTTAATAAAGCTGAAAAATTCTGTTATATTTGGGGGCGAAGTTACCGCGAAGGCGTCCCAAAAAACCGATATCTTCACTAGTAAAAAAGGCTTATGAACTGTATTTTTGGATGTAAAGTTGGGATCAAGATAAGTCCTGGGCCCCAAAAGTGTGTTGCAGTTCGTGTTCGAGAACATTGACGGGAGGGTTTAAAAAGGTACGCATAAATCTATGCCATTTGCATTTCCCAATGGTTTGAGGGAACCCCGTAATCACGTAGATGAGTTATTTTTGAAAAATTTTTCCAAAGGAATTACTAGCAAAAAGGGCGTAGCATTCAGTACCCCTAATTTTCCCTTGAATGCGACCAATACCCCATGACAATTCTTACCTTTTCCCCCAACCCAAATTTGAGAGTTACACGTTTGATTCGGAATCAGACCCCGGCATTTTCGCCAGAAGCCGGCCCCAAGCTACATCCCTTTTCCCTTTGGGGGGCCCGATACCCCTTTATTTAATCACTCAAGGTGAATTGAATGACCTTGTTGTGATTTGGGACCTCCAGAAAAAAAAAGCGGAACTTTGGGATCCCGCCTGGGAGTGGAACCTCTTTAAAAAAGGGGTTAAGGTGTCCATCTACAGAAAAAAAAGGAAAATTTAACTCACAAATTTTTTTTCAGCGGACGGTGATTTTTTTTATTTTTAATTTATATTCCCTTCCTAAAATTGAACTGAACTTCCTATATTTCCCCGATAAATGGAGACTTTCATAGATTCGTCTAAAACAAGTCTAAAAGCTGTTTTACTTTTTTAATAAATGGGAAAATCCATTCCCTTCCTATAGCTCATTCGGTAAAATGAAAGAAACATATGACAATCGAAGATAATTAGATGTATAAAGTACGAAGACACAAAAAGGAATATATTTCAGATTTGAAAGTGGTAGCGTTATTGACAGGATCAGGGGCAGGGTACAAAAAAAAATGCTGCTTTTTTTGTGAGTGGGACAGCCGTGCAAAAAAGACAAACATTATAAAATAAAGGTTTGGCTTTCCCCGGGGGAAAAAAAAAAAGTTGGGGAAAAAATTTTCTTTCCCGAGAACCGTTAGTTCAGAAAGAAAAAAAATATTTACCTCCACTTCACATAAAGTTGGGGTTGATCAAAAATTTTTAAAAGCACTGGGTAAAAACGGAAATGCTTTCAACTATTTAAAAGAGAAATTTCCACGTATAAGTGAAGCCAAAATTAAAGAAGGAATTTTTAACTACATTATCAAACTGAAAGCTTTCAGTTTGATAATGTACAAATAAAGTAATTGGTGCAAGGAATAAGTTTAATTTTGATTTTGAACGAAATGACATTAGTTTTATTGCGATTTTTTTTTTTAGTTTTAACTATTTTACACCATATCTCACTGACATTTTAGTCAAAAAAACTTTTATTGGTGCTCATTCTAAAAATTCTTTTTTTTGCAACATACAATAAAGTAATTGGTGCAAGGAATAAGTTTAATTTTGATTTTGAACGAAATGACATTAGTTTTATTGCGATTTTTTTTTTTAGTTTTAACTATTTTACACCATATCTCACTGACATTTTAGTCAAAAAGACTTTTATTGGTGCTCATTCTAAAGTTCTTTTTATGCCCTTTAAAAAATATTTCATGACTTTTTGTTGAAAAATTTACCCTTTTCCCGTTATTTAAGGTTAAGTACTTAATCACGTAAAATGAAAGATCTTTTAAGCAGCTTGGGGTTTAAGATCTCGGCTCGACTGACACGTTAGGGCTACGTTTTGTTTTTGTTGCGTAACCTGGGGTACTAGATATAATTCTGTTTGAAAACGATTTATAGCTTATATTTAAGACATAATTATTTGTCAGTTATTTTCCTCTCTAGAGGGAAAATGTTTTCCTCCAGAGAGGAAAATGAAAATCAGTATGCGGGGAAATATGATGTTTCCGAAGCAGAGAGGGGAATAAAGTTCATTTTCCTAAGGGCAGGAAAATAAATTATTTTTACTGGTTATTGTTTGATAATGTAGTAGTGCTACGAAACTGCAGTCACTGTTTTATAAATTAATTAATATAGTGATAGTAAACAAAGTAAAAACTGTGTTCTTCATTTTTAGTTAAAAATGAACTATCACAAAGTAACGGACACCTCAATTCAATATAAGGAATTTTTGTTGGTCCCCAAATTAGGCAACTCTTTAAAGATGCCAACTTCACGGACATTTTAAGTGACCATGAAAGACGGTCATGGAATGCATTTAAAGTGTTTAAAAATTTTCTTGGAAACACCAAGTCAGAAAATTATCGTGAACTCGTGGAAGGGAAATGCTCACGGCGTATCATATTTTAAAAAGCAACATGCCCCTAAACTTACTTTTCCATTCCCATTTGAATTTTTTCCTGAAAATCTAGGAGCTATATCGGACGAGCATGGGGAACGATTTCACCAAGACATTGCCCATGCAATAAGCGATAAGTTTCTAACTTGTTTATTATCTTAACTTAGTTAGTATTCATTTCTTTCCAAAATATAAGCAAATTACACATCAAAGGATCCAGCAAATTTTTTAATAAATGCTTTAACTACATATTTAATGACGAAAACTATTGAATGACTTAAAATATTTAACTACCGGGGAATATCCCCAATATAACTTTGTTATCGTTTTACATAAAGGTATTAAATTTGGTATGTAACTTTACATACCTATTCAATTATCCAGAAAAAAATTGGAAAAGTTATGTCAAGTCATTTCTGAGATATTCGATTTTGAAAAAAACGCCGAGTTTACTATTGACTGACTGACTCACTCACTCACTCACTTATGGACTCATCTAAATTTTTTTTATGGACTGGGGAGAAAAAATTTAAAATTTTGGGATATTTAGGGTTTTGGGGCCGGAAAAAAAACTGCCGGGGGGGCCCAAAGCCATGAAACGCGATTGTGGATGCTTTGGTGCCCTTTCGGGCTTCCGGCGTTCCGTTCCCTTTAATGTTGGTTTTTGGGCTTGCGTCAAAGGAAAAAATAACCGGGGGGTTGCAAGGGGAGGGCCATCACCTTTGCACAGGTTGAGCAATTCAGCCCCAGTTTGATTGATTTGCCGCCAACATGGAGGGGCCAGTTTGGGGAAAAATATCCCCCCAAAAGCGTTAGCGACGCACACAATCTAATCAAGACACCGAAAGGAGCCGATCGATGCTGAAGTCTCCCCAAGATTAAGGAGAAGGTTTCACCTACCATGCGCCCGGAGAGGTAACGCACACAACGCTTGCCTACGGTCGTGGTAGGAAAAAACTTCTCCTTAATCTGGGGGAGACTCCCGATCAGGAGGGATTGGAGGAAGTACTTTTTTTCCACAATCTGGCTGCACTGGTGTAGAGCCGCTTTAAAAATTGCACGTTTTTACTCGAAAAGATCCGAAACAGAAAAGATAATATTAAAATTTATGGAATATTGCAAAACCAATCTGATAAAACCCAAGTCATAATATTCTTAGAACTTCAAATGCAGAAAATTGTTACATTTTGCTCATCAACTCCAAAACAGGCAAGATTCGGAATTTTTGTACTTTGAATTTAGTCTTAAGGTTAGGTTCTACCAACAGAGCAAGATTTACTAAAAAAAGGCATAAAACTCCCCCCTCATTTTTTAAATTTATTAAACTTAGGCTTGGTACTTTCATTAACGTATAAAATTATTTTTCGGATAATTTTCATAATAACAATGTTGTGACAACTGTAACCATGGAAATTATCCGGACAATAAAGTTATCCGGTAATGAAAGTACCAGACAAATAAAAAAAAATTTACCAAAAACATTTGTGTAAAATAAGGGTCATTTAAAATAATGAGATTAAAAATTAGACCAAATCCCTTCCACAATTATTTTTTATTCGTTTTTGACTGGGTAAGTTTTTTACTGATTTTTCTGTATTAATGAAGTAAACTGTATGTGTTAATAAAACAAAACATTCATTACAACAAATAGATGAGTAAACAACTTGACAAATTAGAAAAAAAGGAAACAAATTTGTGGCCGGAGCTTGGTCTAATTTTTGTTCTCAGTACTTTAAGAGGGCGATGTTTTTGGAAAAGAAACCCATATTTTACATAAGCATTTTTAGTCGGATTAGATTTAAGAAATGAGCCTATCGTTGGGCAGTAGCAACATTTCTTAACATTTCACAATATTTACTACACACATCAAAATGGTCTAGGGGACAATGTTAACATTTTGTTTTCAATGAGCTGTTCATGTAGTTAAGTAAAATTGTAAAATAAAACGAAAATGTTCACAAAATTTCTTTGTTTTTTACCAAAAATAAAAACCTTCAATTACAAAAATCTATTTTATACAGGGTGAAGAAAATAAAATTATTCATTCGATACTAAGAAATAAACAGTTAAGACATAAAATCTAATAGAGTGTATGACCACCTCCATTGCTCACAACAGCTCGGCATCGCCGAGGCATACTCCTAATTAAATTGTTTATCTTTTGGCCAATTTGTTGTCACTCCTGAATTAAACAATTTTTCAGTTCCGCTCTTGTTTGGAACACCGTTGCACGATTTATAACACGTCTTTTTAACATATCCCATACGTGCTCTATTGGATTCAAGTCAGGGAATTGGGCAGGCCACGGCAATAGAGTAGTATTGTGCTGAAAATGTCTTACTGTTCTCGCTACATGTGGGCGTGCATTATCCTGCATTAGAATAAATTCGTTCCCAAAATGCGCTTTCTGAGAAAGAACAATAGGTTGAAGAATTGTGTCATGATATGCATTTGCGGTTAGAAAGCCATCGACAAAAATGAGATCAGTCGGTCGGCCAATACCCACTCCAGCCCAAACCATAATTGTTCCGCCTTGGTACCGATCCACCTTATGAATAGGTTCTAAGCGAGAAGCGTTTTCTGGTCGTCCCCACATCCTTATTCTTCTAGAATCTGGCCTCAAACCAAACCGAGATTCGTCAGTGTAGAACAAACGAGCTCAATCTTGTTCCTCCCAATTAGGGTGATCTTCGGCCCATTCTAATCTCCTTCCGCGATTCCCACGTGTTAATATATACCTAAAGTCCAAAATTTCTGTCAGTGACTCATTTTATACAGGGCACCCAATCGACGAAGCGGCTAAATAAAAATTCAACACTAGTAAATGATTTTTAAGCCTATGATATACTTTTCCGCTTAAATAACAGTGAACCGGCCAAAAGTTTCGTCGCCACGTTGTCATAATTCGCGAGAATAACTTACCAGCCAGCGATCGCATTTAAAATATCACGCCAATTTGTATTGAAATCATTGTTATCGAGAAGACAATAAATGTGGCAACACACATCCTTTAGTTTACAACTTGAACAGACTCGAAAATAAGCGTATCGACAGGGTTTTCGTGCTGTTCGATGATTTTATTTGGTTATTATTAATTGTGGACAGATTTTGTAAGTTTAAATTTTAATTGCTATACAGGGTATTTTCTAAATATTGTAAATTTTTAGTTTTCGTAGTATATAGATATTGTTTTGTGCCAATTTTATTATAGTTTATCTTATTTAGTGTATATAATTGTATATAAAGATTTATGTTGTTAAGTGCTTTTAATTCAGTAAACTATAAATATTAACCAACCTTCAACTAGTAATTCGCCTACAACAAAAAAACTCACTTAACGTTAAAAGAACGGGTAATGGTTAAAAATGTTTACCATGGGATTCGGAAACAAAATCCTAAAATGTCCACTCTGGATGCTGCAGAGATTATATGTGTAACTTAAACAAAAGTTTTTTCGCGTACGGTATTCAGAGTTTTAAAAAGCAAATAAACAATATTAGTAATTATTCGGATAACTGAGATATGCAATTTTTTCGCTTTTTTTTTGCACGAAAGTAGGAAGTTACTTTCCGATTGTTAAACATGAATCAGAAGTTGTTTTTTTGGCCGCCTCTTATAGTATTTCAAAAGAATAATAATTACATTTTTTAATTACATTTTACGACATATTCCTTTAAATTCTGTCATTTGCACGAAAACATATTTAAAAAACTCATATTATTTTATTATTAATATCAAAAAGTACGGTAAAAACCTTAATTTTCAATAAAAAGTAGGTAAAACGGTTAAGTCCGAATTTAACTCGAAATTCTAAAAATGTTGACCTGTTGCCACATTGTAAGATTTTTCTTTATGACATTGTTATGAGGTATGCGGATCTTGCTTCGCTCGGCCCGCAATGTTTGATCAAAAATATCCACTAAATATGGAACTCGAAAGACCCGAAATAGTTATTGGATTCTACAAGCTGATGATTTTAGGGCTTTCGTGTTCCTTATATAGTGGGTATTTTTGATGAAAGCAATGCGTGCAAATATCGTATTTAATATTGAATTTGCAAGATCGGTGGTGAATTGGCAAGTCGGTGTAACTTGGATTGTCGATCGTTCTGTTTTTACATCTTTTTGAATTTATGTTAAAACTGAAATTTTATTATTTTTTTCATGTAGCAAAATAAAATCGAAGAAGGTAAAATAAAAGTAAAAAATGTATTTTTTTTTGGAAAAGCTATGAGAAATCGCCAAAAAACCTCAAATTTGTGTTCTATGACCTCAAAATAGGAGGTGTGAAAAATTTAGCAAAAAATTTTATAGGCTTGTTACTAATTTAAAAGGTTGATGAAAATGTGAGAAAATAACTTTTGTTTGTAAAAAATATTTTCATGATTTGACGAAATGTTATCATTTATTTTTTGAAATGCATACGCCACTGGAATTGATTCCCCTGACACTCTAAAGGCGAGCGATGCGTCATTGACAGAAATTTTGGACTTGAGGTATAGATACTCTAACAGGACGGAGGGCATGAAGTCCATCTTCATGCAGTCTGTTTCTAACAGTTTGAGCACTAACATTTACTTGGTGTACATTTTGCAGCTCACTTCTTAATTGAGTAGCTGTTAGATTTGGATTCCGAAGTGCTTGAATCCGGATAAATCTGTCATGTACAGGCTCAGTTGCCCTTCTAGGACCAAGATGTCTCTCTCTCACTTCACCAGTTTTCCTATAACGTTGCCACAAACGACCAATGGTACTTCTGGTTGAGTTTACTGCGTCAGCCACGTCCCTTATATTCCGACCCCCTCTATCATCCCTATGGCTCTCAATTGAGTTTCACGGTCAAGATGATGTCTTTGCATTATCTATCACAACTTATTACATTTTTAAAAACGCTGAACAGACTGCTGCAAATAAATTTTTATTCTATGAACAAATGAGAAAAAACATGCTTGTGGGAATTTTATTATATCGACTAGTAAAGTCAAAAACCAACAACAACTAGGGCAAAAAATTAAACCAAAATATTAGGCCATGAATGCTAACGTACCAATTTTAGGTCTAAAAATTATTTTGTTTACAAATGTGAGAAATTTACCTTTGTGCCCTAGACCATTTTGATGTGTGTATGTTTTTAAAATATTTTTATAAAATTGTTTTAAAATATTTATTTTTATCAACTTTTTTTTTAATATCTTTTTAAAGTAAGAAATCTGAAAGAAGTGTAGAGTTTAATTAGAATAACTATTTGTATTTACGGTATTTAAAGTGTAATTCTCCCAAGATATTAAATTTAGACAGCATCCAAATGCATTTTTCCTAAACAGAGCGACACCAATCTGACAATTCCATTTCCTGCGACAGGGAATGTGCGGCAGCAGCAATCTGTAAAATATTTTCCTTTTCTTTGTACTTTTCATGCCTTCATCTAGGCCTGACAACGTTGTCCTATGTAATTCTCTTTGAGAATTTCTTTATGCTTTATTTAGTAAGGAATCTGAAATTTCGTTGTGCATGTAGTTATTTGCTACCATTTTAATAATTGAGTGTTGTCTGTGTGCAGAAGTATGGAAGCTATTTTATAAAAAAAAAAATAAATATACAAAAAGATCATGTATTTGAGACAAATATATATATATATATATATATATATATATATATATATATATATATATATATATATATATATATATATATATATATATATATATATATATATATATATATATATATATATATATATATATATATATATATATATATATATATATATATATATATATATATATATATATATATATATAAATTATACTCTTTAAAATAAAAGGTAATTTTGTAAAAGGCGGCGTAGCAGAAAAAAGAAGCGAAAAAAAAATTGTTAACTTAGTTTATTATTTTTAATTGGAAAATTATATTTTAATACTATTAAAATTCAATAAGAAATAAAGTTTACGACATTTTAAGGTAGTTTACTCGTAAAACAGCTTTTCTTAAGAAATAAATGAAATTGAAATATAGGATTAATAAACGTTATCTAACTGAAAAAAAATTGTCTGTGAAACAAGATATTTATTAGCAATCAAATTGTGCATAATTAACATTGACGATATCTGTCCTGTATGAAAGCCATGCATTTATTTCAGAATATCTCGAAAGCGGTTATTACGATATATTTTAACAACTAATGCAATATAAATTAGAGTATTAGAAAATTAAAAAAAAAACTAAATTTTTTAATAGTTTTGTTAAATTATATTGATTTTTAAAAGTTTACATAGGTCTGTTTAATCTTTAGAAATAGTTTACACTATTTTATTTTTTTTACGTAATCGCTCTTATGGAAGGGGTATTTTAGGACTAGGTGGATCCAAAAAGTGTTAAATAGTGTAAAATATTACTGAATAACGAACATACCTCATATGTTGTGTATAGTCTCCTACAAAAATAATATTTTTAAGCATTGAAAACCTCTTTCGATCTTATTTAAAACAGCGCTTTGTGTTCCATTCAAAATACTGCATCACGAATTAAACTAAAATAGGAAAAAATATAATGATCCGTACTGGTACTAGTCCCGGCTCGATCAACAATCAATTTTTGTTAGAGAGAGATGGGCAAGTTCGGCGCGGATGGCATGGAAGAGAATGAAGATAAAAGGTATTTATCCTAATCTCGATCTGATTTGTGGAAGGGCCGGGTTTTACTTACTATAAGGCGAAGTCCATGTATGGCCCTTTGAAACTGACATCGGAATAAAACGACTTGCCCAGCAAGTTTTATTGGATTCTACTTTTAGTAGATTTTGCCTAGGATTTTGTAAATTCTGGTAGACAACTTATTTTGGTAATTTATTAGATTTATGGCTTATTGATATGATCCGACAATCAATGCACGAATATGAAACCAGATCCCAGTGTAGCAAACTTGCTTGTTTTATGCAGCAAGTAGTGTGTCAGATAACATTGAAGAGTTCTGGAATGTGGGGTAACAATGGAAACAATGGAAAATCAAAAGGTTAAAACGTCTTAAATTATGCACATCACAAGCTGTGCTTGCCTGTTTAGAACGTAAAATGCATTTTTTTTTAGTTTTTAATTTCATAACCAGCATAGTAAAATAAATTTTTAAATAAAAATGTCTTTTCATATTGTTTGCCAAAAAGGGTTTAAAGAAGATTAAAAATCGAGATTTATAGATGGTAAAATTTATGCAGGACAAAATGTTACAAAAAGATAGTAACTGTAATACTGATGATAGTATTTAGTAGTAGATAGTAGTTATTTTTAGCCAATAAAAAAATAAATGCAAGGTGCCTTTTGTCTTGCTATTTCTAAGATCACAGAATTCTAGCAGGTCTCTGTGTTTCGGAAAAACATATACTATTCATCCTGTTAGTAATTATATTTTCTAGTTTAAATGGTAATGCAAGTACAAGAAATACCATAATACAAACATAAACATACTTAAAAAAACGTTCGCATTTTAACCTTTTCGGACAAAAAGATGAGATTGCATTACAAAGCAAATGATAGCAAAACACTCTAAGCTATTATTTTCCTTTTAATCTGTTTATATTTCATTCTTCCTTGAAAAGAATACACGCAAGTAGTGCTATAAACCCCGCGACAAAGGCTAGGAGTGGTACTCCACTA
>JAHBCN010024637.1:0-11742 GCA_019359885.1 Listronotus oregonensis | reverse complement strand
CCTATGCCCCTATAGGTAAGTTTATTTAAATAAAAATCCCTTTTTTGGGTGACAATTGAGATCTATCGCCCCTTTGGGTTTTTTTGGACAACGATTTTATAAAACAATGGTGTAAATACTTACCTAGGCTTGAATAACACTATCACACTCCACTGTTGTAAAATGTCTTCAACTCCATTTTTTTAATCGTACAAACACCCAAAAAAAAAACCCGTGCAACGGGACTAGAACAGTCCGATTAAATTTCGCTATACCCTTCACCTTGATCTATAATCACAAGAATGACCGGGCAAACCAAGCACCCCCAAATTTTCCGGTGCCAACCCGGGGGTACACCGTAGGTGGACTTTCTAGAAATGAAAATTTCCGAATTTCAAAAATTTTATATTTAGATTATATTGCAAATATTCTCAAATTGAGCAATCCAAATGTTTCAAATTGAACATACAGGACGCGTTCTTTAAATGATATGTCATTTTTATAAATGCCCAAGTTTTTATTTTAAAAGTAACTGAAATTCAAAGTAAAATTATATGTTATTTTAAACTGAAGAACAAAGAAGTTCAAACCAAAATCATAAAGTCTTAGCTTTAGACTGTTTTTAAAAAAATTGAAAATATATTCTGAGGATATGAAATAATTTTATTAATCATTTTGAAATATTTCTTTTAAGGTGGCTTTCTTCAAATAAGAATAGGTAATCTCAATTTAAATAAATATAAACAAAAATATCTAAATACTCTATTTGATAATATGTTTTTTTCTGTGCATATATTTGTTCACTTCATTTTAAAGGAGAATGTGATCGAACAACCGAATATCCAGACCCCATCAGTTGTGTATAAAAGAAAACTAGTGATAAGGTAATATATTTAGTTAATTATAAATATAATAGCTGGCGCCATAACCTGAAATAATAAATTTTGTCGTAGGTAAAAGTTACTAGTCTTTGACCCCAAAAAACATAAAAATAAGAATTATTTTTTCTTTTTTGTAATTATTTTTACTTACTACCATGAGTAGAATACAGTTATACTTGACATCTAAATTATTATTATCCTAACCTCTCAACTAGTTCGGCTTTATTTCCTCCTTAAGGACGACCATGGCACTTTAACCATCGTCGTAACTAAACACAATTGTGGGCTTTTACGGTAGGATGCACTAATGAAGCACCATCAGTTAATTTTTTTTAAATGGACTGATATTAGAGGTAATAATGCTTGTTGCCCAGCCATATTTATCAAAAGTGTCCGAAACTTTTATATTGCCGCCTTTTTAACATGGCGGACGCGCTTGCGCTGAGCATATCTTTAAAAGGCCTATTGATCTTTCCAAACTTACAGATGGACCTAAAAAAGCCCTTTAAAAAAAAACTAAAAAATGTTTCTTTTTTTTTTTTTTGGGGCCCATTCTGCAAAAATAAGGTAAGTAAATTAGGAGATTTGATAAAAAGGTCAGCGGGGTCCCCCGGCTCGAATTATACTAAAAATTTTCCAAAAAGAGTTATTACAATTTCAGTTTTTCAAAGCAAAATAAAAGCTGTTTTGGTTAATAAAAATTTTTTAGCTAAACACTAGTACCATTTTTTTAAAAAATGGTATGTAGAACATAATTAACCCAAAAACTCTACTAAAGCTTTATTTTCTCTGTTTTTTTTTATGGAAAAACTTATAAAAAGTAGTACTTTTTCTGTTAGAGTAAAAAAATTATTCTAATTGTAATTTGATCGCCATATTTTCAACAGAACTTTTTTTTATGAGCAAACATAATCCACAAAAAGAAAACAATCCTTTTAAGACTAGCTTCATTTCCCCGCTTTAGAAGATGACACATTTTGTAATTGGTTATATCAAAAAAAAAAAACTTAAAAGTAAATACTTTTGTGGGTGTCCCACAACGAACTGCAGAAATTGACAGGCAAGCTTTAAAAATTTAAAGGTTTACTAACGTCGATAGTGAAAACCCTTGGTTAAAATATTTTCAAGTTGCTGACACTTCCGATTATACCAAAAATAGGTGTCAACTAGCTGATTTTAAAAAAAAACTCCCTATATATTTTTTTTATCTTTAGATTTCTACACAAGATTTTAGGCAAATTTCATTATCATATGCTATCCCCCAAATCTAAGTTTTTTGACATTTTTAAGTTTTTACATCAAAACTGATGTTTACATGCCTTAATTAAAGGGAGATTTTTACAGTATTCTCATAACTTATTAAAAAGGGTGTTCAAGAAATAAGTTTAAAAAATAAAATTTTTAAAAAATTGCCAAAAATCTTTTTTTTCCTTAAAGGGAAAAAACCCCCGAATTTTATAATTTTATTATATTTTATTTTATTTTTGGGAAAAGTTTGTGTAAGGTTGTCCATTAGAAAATTTTTGGATTTGATATATTGCCATTTTTAATATTTTTCATGGCGACTCCATTTTACCGGAGCTCACTATAATGGCTTTAAAAAAACAATTCCTATATAAATGTCACCGTCATAATCCAACTAAGAGTAAAATTTTTTTAACCAAATGGGAGTATAACTAAACATCAAATCAACAATCGCCATATAAAAATATTAAACTATGTAATAATTTCCCAAAAAAACTAAACATTTTCGGAATAGGCATCCTTATACAAACTTCCCCCTTATTTTAATGCTAAATAAGATATGTTTAAAAAAAATTGGGGCTTTAAAAAAAAATTTTTTTTAGCTGGTTTTTAATTTTTTTTTTCAATCTTTTTTTTTAAAAACATATAAGTTATTAAAATATTTTTAAAAAATTATTAAAGTAGGTTTTTTTTTAACAATAAATCAAACTCAGATTAAATAACGGCTTTTTCATAGCAAAAATTTATGTAAAAAAACTTAAATATGTAAAAAACGTTTAGATTTAGGTAGAGGACATGAAGCATGAAACCTTGTGTAGAATCTAAAAAAAATAATATGCAAGTTGTTCGGCACATGAGTAGACATACATAAATCGGGAGATAGGTGGGGCCGTCTGCTATGTGGTCCACTCAGATATTTTGAACTTGGCCCTAAGATTTTTTGTTAATTTTTTTTAATTCTTAATTTTCTGACTTCGAACTAAAATAACTTTTTGAAAAATCATGAAAGTGACAACATTTTTATTTTATTTTAATCTAGACTAATACTAGAATCATACAATTTCAATGATTGGGGCCCATGACAGCCACAAAGGACAAAATGCCCATCTTGATAAAGTTGACAAATAACTCTTGCTGTTTTTAAGCAAATTGTGGTTATTGCATATTGTTCGAAAGGGCATGAATTGAAGATGTTTTTGACTATTTAGAAATACTCGATCATTTCTAGTTTTCTTTTTTAATGCAATTTAAAGTTGGCTCTTAGGTTTATTGTTTACCTCTTTTTGTGGTTTGAGGGCCCATATTTCTCTTTGTAGCTGTCATGGGCCCCAATTATTCAATTTGTATGATTCTAGTATTAGCTTAGATTGAAATGAAATAAAAATATTGGCAGTTTCCTTATTTTTTAAAAAGTTATTTCAGGTAGATATTGGAAAATTAAAAATTTTGGAAAAAAAAAATTAAAGCCCAGGTTAAAATTTCTGGATGGCCCGCATAGCAGATTTACGTTCTACTCATGGGGTGTTTTATTTAAATTAAGCAAGTTGACACCTACTTCTGGTATAACAGCCACCACCCTGGAAATATTTTAGCCGACTTGCTCCCACCGACGTTAGTAAATCTTCAAAATTTCCAAAATATACTTTTCAAGAAATCGCCGCAGTTTGTCGATCGTGGTACACCCTGTATATATGTAAAATAAATTGAAAACATTTTTGTATGTGTTTTGTAAATAAAAAACTGAGTTTATCATATTTTATTGTTTATTTGTATATTAATCTTATTTCCCAAAATATGTTAAAAATGTAAAAGTCAAATGTCATTACAGACTTAAATACTGAAATAACCCGAGTTATATGAAATTATGTAAAACTACGCTTTAAACAGAATTAACCTCATTAACTGAGTAATCCGAATCTTTGATATTTTTGAACTAAGAAATTTGCTTCGTGTAATGAACATTAATTACACGTACTTATAATAGCTGATGCCATTGACTAAAAACCGTTAACAAATAAAGTCAATTGAAGTTTATAAAAGTTGTGTCGAAACCCTCGAGCATATACCTACTAGGGGCAGCCTTGACATTCCGCACTGCGAACAAGCCTGCGAGAGAAAAGAAGAATCACACTATAACCTTTCTCTCTCGCCCCGAACGTGATGATTAGCCGATAAGGAGGTTTCGACCAAAAGCACGTTGGAGCGAGGGAGAAAAAGGTAATACTGTTATTTTTCTTTCTCTTGCACGCTTGTTCGCACTGTCAAGTGTGTTTTTAGTATGTATATGCTCGAAGGTCGAAATAACATGTCCAACCATTACGTAATAAGTTTGCGCACTAAGTGCATTCGTGTCCTTCTTTAACGAATGAAAATAATAAAGGACAGAAGTTGGTTTTTTCTTTTAGTGCTTGGCCGACGGTCAACGCTTAGTCGAACGTAGTTATGCCAATAAAAATGTATGATTTACTACACTGCAGACAGAGCTGTCAAAACTTGAAGTACATTAAGTAATATTTTACTTAAAGTACTTTAAATTTTACTTCAAGTACTTTTTATTAGGAGGTACTTGTACTTGTACTTGATTGGTTTTTATGAAAATACTTGGATTTTTACTTGTTTTGACCAAGTAAATTACTTGAAGTATTTATTTAAGTACTTGAAGTATTACGATGTACTTGAAGTAAAAAAAAGTACTTTAAGTAAAGAAAGTACTTCAAGTATATAAAAAGTAGTTGAAGTAAAAACAATACTTAAAGTAAATAAAAAGTCCTAGTTGAAGTAAAAAATCAACCAAGTACTCGAATTTACAATATTTCCACTAAAAAAATGAAAACGACATCAAAATTGAAGTTAGGTTGTTCTCACTTGATTTTGTGTTGATGGGAAATTAAAATATTTCCCAAGAATAGGTTTTGGGTGACAACCTGCTGTAGGCACCCATATGAAAACACTCGCTTTTGACAGATGAATCGGATGCCAACGGGTGCCAACGCCAACCCGTTGGCAACCACAGGAAAAAAACCATTTTGGAAAAAAAAAACAATATTTCCTATAATAGTTTAAGGCCCGAGCGCTCACCCGAGTACGGCATTGTAGGCCATTTCATACGAAATTTTACATTATTTCGGACATCGGTTGCATAAGATCCCGACTTAAAACGGGACACTTAGCAACCCTACTACCTACTACTTGTTTTCCTAACTATAGTTTTTACCGACTGGCCTACTTTCCAATGACGTAGCGCTCAGTCCTTAAAGCTTTTAGGAGTTGTTAGAAAACCCCGTTTTGAGGAATAAACCCTCTAACTTCCTTACAAAAAATACTACTCAAGTATAATTTGTTTTACTTGAAGTACTTTTAATTAGTTCAAGTATTTTTATGTACTTTAAGTACTTTGGTTTACTTCTAGTACTTTGTTTTACTTTAAGTCCTTTGTTTTACTTCAAGTACTTGGATTTACTTCAAGTAAAATACTTGGGTGGTACTTCAAGTACTTTTTTAATTTACTTGAAAATGCAAGTACATTTTAATGAATACTTGATACTTGTACTTGAAGTAATTTTTAAAAAATCAAAAACTTGGTACTTGTATTTGAAGTACTATTTTAGAGTACTTTGACAGCTCTGACTGCAGAGCTGGTAGACTGTATGGCACATATTTTTTTATTTATATAGCTAAGTTCGACCCATGTAAGCGCTGACCGTCGGCCGAGCATATACATACCTTCGGCACTTAGGTATGCACAAGGTTATATGTTTCTATCCTTATTGCACCGAACTTCTAAGCATGTTTTAGACATTTATTAAACCGTCCAAATGACAGCAATTTAACGTATTATTTCTTATCAGTACTTCCGATCTCACAGCGCTGTCAAAGTAAAAACCACTAAAAACATACTAACCCTACTCTAAAAGGTATGTGTTCGAAAGTGTTAACTAACAAAGGACGCAATTTAAACTAAGCATTAAATTTTACTAATACGGGCCTGTACGATGTGCCATCTATTCAAAAATACCTGAAGTTTTAGGAAATCGCTTTTTGGCAGATTTCTTATGAGTCGGCATGATATACTCTCACCTAGTAACACGCAGTCTTCTGTCCTTCTTTGAAGTGTACGTTATTTAAATTAAGCTATCCTTTTAAACCGCTCCGTTCTAAATACATCGAATATGGGACAAACAATTAAAATGTGCGACAAAAAACCACTATTAAGAAAAAATGGATAATAAAACGTATTATTTTTGTTACCTGGTTACTACTAAATGTCTATAAATCACAGTAAAAAAATATAATGCGAAATAAATTTCTTATACCGAAAATATTCAATTTTAACTACCGAAAAATCCAACTCAATTTTGTAGTGGTTTTAAAACTTTGTTTTAAAGCATTAAAACTTGTTTTTTTTTAATTGTATCTCTTTACATGAAAGATACATGTCTCATTTATGTAAATATAAGGTGATCCTTTATTTATTTTGCCAAGTTTTGGAGTCAGGTAGTCTGAAAGACAGTAATGTTCTTATGGAGATTTAACATGGCGAAACGGCCACCTTAAGGTTATCTTAGCTTTGTATATCCCCAAGACTATATTGTTTTAATTTGAGAATTTAAAATCTTCATTTAATTTTATTTAAATTAAATATACACATCGTTATTTGTAACATATGAAAGATTTATTTTTATGCATGCAATTGAATCAAATTGTTACTATAAAGATTTAGAATGAAGATATCAGTAGCTCAGCATAAGTCGAAAGTTTCTTTAGAAATAAATATATGATTTTGTTATATTGAAGATTCTACCGAATCTGAAAAGTTAATTCGGAAATGTTAGTATGTTTAAAATAAAATATCGTACTTTAAATCTGAGCCTACAATTTGTATTTTTAAGAATTTGATATACTCAAATTAAATATTTAAATTTTGGTTTTATTATAGCAAATCTTTGGTATAAGTAGGTTTTGTTTTATTTAGTGATATTGTAATATTAAAATGAAAATATTAACTATTTAATTTAATAATTTTAACATGTTTCGGTTTAATATGCTGACATTTTTAGAACTGAAATAGTACAGGGTGTAACAAATTCGAGTGTATCCATGGGGATTTTGGAAACCATGGAATACGAAGTCGGTTAAAGTAAGGCAAAGTTGCGCATTTACTTGCCCAACAAATGCCGTTTAAAATGTGTCAGATTTTTTGAATAGTTCCAAAGATATACGGGAAAACCAAAATTTTGAAAAATGTATTTTTATTTTTTCTAACCCTATTTATTAACCGATTTTAAAATTAATAACACATTCACATAGCCACTTTATTTCCGCTAAATATTAGTGTTTTTGGATTTCCCATTCAACGTTTCGTTTTCTGACGACCATCATCAACTTTATTTTTTCTTGTGTACGCCATATAGGATCTCTTTCACTCTCATTACTTTTTGAGCTAAGTACCGAACCACAAATCTGATATGCAAGTGTGATACATCGTTGAATAGGTCATTCAATAAGAAACTCAAAACTAAAAAAAATCCAATATGGCGTCCACAAAAAAAAAAGTTAATGATGGTCGTCATAAAATTAAACGTTGAATGGCAAATCCAAAAACACTAATATTTAGCGGAAATAAAGTGGCTATGTAAATGTGTTATTAATTTTAAAATCGGTTAATAAATAAGGTTAGAAAAAAGATCAATTTTTGAAAATTTTATTTTTTTTGTATATCTCTGGAACTATTTGGAAAATTTACACATTTTAAACGGCATTTTGTAGGGCAAGTAAATGCGCAACTTTACCTTAATTTAACCAACCTCGTATCTCTTACGGTTTTTAAGATCCCCATGCATACGCTCGAATTTGTTACACCCTGTATAATACATTTAAAGAGAAGCTGCTGCACCAATAACTAAACACATTCTTTTTTAACGTATTAGGATTTTTTTTCCGTATTCAGTCAATTTTAGTAAAATAATGTTGTATATGACCTCAACACTGTTGACCTAAACAACGTTACTTTCATTAAAATTGGAAATACGAAAAATATACGGTTACTTTTTAAAAATGATAAAAATCCATTATTACGTTTAGCTAACATTAATATAGGTATACAATTTTTTCTAAAGTTTTTTCGCTGTGTTAAAAAAGTCCATTATAATTATAACAGGTTTAGCTGACAACTACAAAAAAACAACAGGTAAAAAATCTTAACGTTTATTAAAAAAATATCTTGCTGAAGCTTTTTAAAAATCTGTTAAATAACAAAATATAATTTTCAATATAGAAGAATTAACTTTAAGTTCTACTTTCTTGGAAAAAGAAACAGTCTTGTTCTCAACTTCGTAACGAAATAAAAATCAGTTCAGCTATTTTTCTTTGAACAGTCATTCGAGGCCCAACCAACGGGATTAGTTTTTTAAAAGGCCTTCGGACAACTCAGGCAACTGGTCTTCCTCTGACATTTTCTAAAAAAATAAAATAAACATTCGAAATGCTAAAATTAAAATATTAAGCAACACATTTTTCTGTAATAAGTAAATAGGTGGGTATATGAGATTTCTATACCAACATACAGATAAATAAAAATAAAATATAAATAAAATGCATGTTCAAATTTAATTTAAAAGTAAATTAACTCCTATACATAAGTACAGGGGCGACAAATACAAGTACAAAGTGTTTTAAATATAATTAATTCAAAAAACTGTTTCTCAAATCGTATACTACGTTTTTCCTAGGTACTCCTAAACATTTAACTAAAAAGGTAAAGATACTCAGGCCTATACAATATATAGAAAGCAAGATACATTATATGTATTATTATTATACATTTTATTTGTAAGAATTTTTTCAAACAGGTGCAGTTTGGGGTACCTATAGGCTACAGGGAGTCAAAGTTTTAAAATAATATACTTAACTAAAAGCAGTTTGCTTAGAATAGCTTTAGTCAATTTCATTTACCCATATTCCTAGTTGGCAAGTTTTAAAAAATGTAACGCGCGCCAATGCCTTTCTATTCTATTTAAGATTTTTGAAAATTTAAATAAGAAATTTTTATTTTAAAAATAATGCCTAAAAATATACAACTTATTAGACATGTAGGTAGGTATATGTATATATTGTTTGTTAGGTATACTGAATTTTATCACACTCTGTACTCATATTCTGTAGCCTGTAACAATATTAATGGTTTATACAATGTACTTAGTAGTTTTTTTGGTTAGTTAATATCTAACATTTTATATAAACATGTTTAGTAACGAAACAAAAGCGTATGCTCCTATAGGTAAGTTTATTTAAATAAAAATGCCTGTTTTGGTAACAACTGAGATCTATCGACCCTTGGTTTTTTGGACAACAGTTTTATAAAACAATGGTGTAAATACTTACCTAGGCTTGAATAACACTATCACATCCCCACTGTTGTAAAATGTCTTCAACTCCCATTATTTAATCGTACAAACACCCAAATCAAAAACACGTGCAACGGGACTAGAACAGTCCGATTAAATTTCGCTATACCCTTCACCTTGATCTATAATCACAAGAATGACCGGGTCAAACCAAGCACCGCCAATTTCCGGTGCCAATCGGGGTACATCGTAGGTGGACTTTCTAGAAATGAAAATTTCCGAATTTCAAAAATTTTATATTTAGATTATATTGCAAATATATTCTCAAATTGAGCAATCCAAATGTTTCAAATTAAACATACAGGACGCGTTCTTTAAATGATATGTCATTTTAATTGTAAATGACCAGTTTTTATTTTAAAAGTAACTGAAATTCAAAGTAAAATTATATGTTATTTTAAACTGAAGAACAAAGAAGTTCAAACCAAAATCATGAAACTCTTAGTTTTAGACTGTATTTTTAAAGTGAAAATATATTCTGAGGATATGAAATAATTTTATTAATCATTTTGAAATATTTCTTTTAAGGTGGCTTTCCTCAAATAAGAATCGGTAATCTCAATTTAAATAAATATAAACAAAAATATCTAAATACTCTATTTGATAATATGTTTTTTTCTGTGTAAAGAAAATATCTTTTTAATCAACGAATCAAATTTAAATCCGCAAAAGAAACTCTCTTAGTGTTATATCAAATCCCAAAATTTATTTTTAATGCCCGATTAACTTGTTTGTTTTGAGTTTTATGTACTATGTACTCAAATTTTTAACAGTTTGCATTCTTAATAGTCACCTTAAGTTATGCACAAGAGATTGGTCCACACTTAAAATAATAACTATCTTCACAAAATAGTAGATTTGTCACCGGGTGATTTAATTTCCCGTCAGCAAAATAATAGCATTACTTAATTCGATTAGTTCTGGTTAGTTCAGGATAGTTCTGGTAAAACATTTTTATTGTTTGGCCATTTGTTGCATTTTTGGATGATTACACATACACTTACAGATAATTGTTTTCAAATAGTTTGGCTTCAACAGGTTGGTGACAGATCTATCATTTTTAAAACTTACCAATATAAATGATAAATGATAACCAAAAAGTAAATAATAAGGTGACTATTGAAATCATAAACAAATTAAAATACCAAGAAATATACATACCTAGTCCAGGTAGTCAAGCATTTCACCTCCGAATTTTTTATATATGCACCGATTAATTTAAAATTTCGACAGATGATAGATGGATGGTCGAAAAACAAACTCTATATGGTGCCAATGTGCGCAACCACCCCTGGGACAGATGCCACCCCTTCTCGGGGGTGGGCAATTTTTTCCCAAAATACCCCCAGAAATCGATAGATGAGCAAATTTGAAGTAAAAAATTTCATGTCAAGTTTTTTTGCCAGACCAATAGTTTTTGAATTATTCGCAATTGAAAAGTGCTATTTTCATTAGAAAACCTTATTTTTAATTGCCTTTTACGCATAACTCTGTAATTAGGTTTTATCGAAAAAGTGTAATAAACAAAATGAAGCTTATAAAAAATCAATGAAATTGACCATTTATAAAGATACTAAAGTTCTATCTAAGGCACGTTATAGCTGCTGAAGATCTTTCATTTTACGTGATTAGTACTTAACCTCAAATAACGGGAAAAGGGTACATTTTTCTACAAAAAGTCATAGAATATTTTTCAAAGAGCATAAAAAGACCTTTAAAATATGTACAAATAAAAGTCTTTTTGACTGAAATTGCAGTGATATATGGTGTAAAATAAAAATCGCAATAAAACTAATGTCATTTTATTCAAAAATAAAATTAAACTTATTTCTTGCATCAATAACTTTATTTGTATGTTATATATGACATCTAAAAGTTTTACTAAGATGTACAGTTTTGAAAAAAATGAGCTTAAATTATGTTTTTTTTTTTTTAAAAAAAAAATATTTTTTCTCATTTAAAAAAAAACTAAAAAGTAGAAAAATGTAGTATTTTTCATCACGATTATTTTCCTTTTTTTTTGTGGAATAAAAATTGACGGAATTAAAACCAATTTAAACTTTCACTATAGTGCGAGGATTGCTTTTCTGCAGCCCCTTGACCCTTTACCTATAAAATATGAAGGGTCTCAAGCCCTTCTTAATACATAGGCTCGTAGCCCTGAAAATTACCTTTAAAATAATTTTTTGTAGGATATGATACCTACAAAATTAACAGAGTTACACAAAAATAAG
>JAHBCN010024636.1:0-11766 GCA_019359885.1 Listronotus oregonensis | reverse complement strand
TATATTTATTTAAGAAAAAATTGCGGCCAAGAAAGTTCCTGTAAGATTATTTCTTTACAGAACACGCTTAAAGGATTCTAAGCAAGCTGTTTTATGGTGGCAGCACCTCTTTGATCGGGCCATGATGCCAAAATAATCGGCTTTTCAACGTTTAACAGATTTTACAAAAAAAAACAAATGTCCAAATACTTTGGCAAATACACATGTTAAAAAAATTTTTTTAATATGCAATTTTTAAAATCTATAATATTTCGTAGTTTATAAGTTCTAATGCACTACCTATAATATAAGGCAAAATTTAAAATATTTGATAGTCTCTAAAAACTTTTTAACTTGAAAATACGGCAGCAAAGAATTTGTCGCCAAATAACAAGGATTGTGCATAAATTTTGTTTGTGATATATCTAGGTGTACATACATCTCTGATGAAAGTAAAAACAAATTAATTTGTTTATGTAAAATTGCTTTAAAAAAAAAACAATATTTTTCAAGTATGATTGATACTCTTGTTGTGTCATGATTGTCTTGTCTTGTCACTTGAAATAAATTAAATTCGTAGATTTTAAAATTCCCCATGTATCGAGCCGTAAAAAACCATCCGAGAAAAACTAAATCTAGAACATTTTTTTAAAATTTTACCGTAACGTAGGTATACTATTTTCTTTTGTGTCATAGAAATTAAAAACATATGGTCAAGAGTGTAGAATTTATCAATAACTACCTAATTATTTAAGTATTTTATTTGTTTGTGGGCTTAGTCGATTTTAATTTTAAAAAAAAATAAAAATATAAAAAAAGACTTTTTTTTAAATTTTTTATTGTTTTTATTATTTTTTGTTTCCGGCTAAAAATCTTAATTTTACCCAAATGACAGGGGTATTTAAATAGCCTTACTTAAATTACGTACGTTAGCGCTAAACAAAATACCCATATCTCTCTATTATATTGGGCGAGAAGTGTTAAGCAACACTTGCTGTACATTTTTCCTAACTTGCTTTAAGCTTTAATTCCCACTACTCAGCTCCAAGGGCGATATCGCGCGTTTAGCGAAATGTTCGGGTCCGTTTTTCACACTTTTCATCAAATTTATATGGAAATCTAAGATATGCAAGTTGTAATATAAATTGTAAAGTTAAATAATTCGTTTACTAAATTCAAATGGGACAAGTAGATCTAATACGCTGACTCGTCCAAAATATTACTGCATATGATTTAAACTGCGATTTTGAAAAAACTACACGTCGGACTGCCCTAAATAACATAATATATTATAATCAAACATTTATAGAATAGTTTTCCAACTTCAAAGAGGAACAAGTTAAAAAAAATTAAAAAATCCAATTTTAGCGGGTTTACCAACTTATTTCTGCGAAAAATACCGATAAGGTTTTATTAAAATAGCTATTTTGTTTATTTTTCATTGTTTACAAAAGTAGTGGCGATCGTTTTAAAAGGATATATTGTTTATGGGTTTTTTATAGGAAAGTTAGAAAAAGCTAATTTTTGTACGGATTTTGGTATTTTGTGTTCAGTGCCCACTTTTTAAATCATGGGTTCCAATGGTTTCTGTAAAATTTTGGGTACCAAAACAGCTTATATTTTGCTTTGCAAACTGAGCTTAAAATCTTACAGTTATATATAAAAAGACTTAACATTCTCCTTTATGGCGAGGTGAATGTTATGCCAGCTGGTCGCCTGTTGCTATACAAGAGATTATACGCCATGTGCGGTATGCATAGGCCATAGATAGTTCAATAATAACTTGGCGTCATCTGTCCGCTATTTATTAAAACTGGTTGTTTTCGGATGTAGTAACGTTTAGGTCCTGGAATTGTGTGGTACTGATGTTTATTTGGATGTCTAATTTTTGGATTATTAGTTAAATACTATAGACCAGCGTTTCTTAAACTTTTTTACATTTGGAACCCTTTTTAACAGGAAAAATAAACACGGAACAATCTTAATGCTGCCCAAATAAATATTTTTGCATTTTAAATTATAGGAATCGATACACTCGTAATATCCCTATAATTTATTTTTTACAAAATATATTAGTCATTACACTTAAGAGTGCATTTACGCTACACCTTAGGGGTCGGGGGAAAGGACGCGGAGACGGTGGGCGGAGACTAACAAACTCCCACTACCACAATTTTCGTATAGCCGCATTAAAAATATTATATTTTATTTAGGTTCTTCCAAATTCGGTGTATCGATGCAATGTTGTTTCCGATTGCAAGGCTACAGGAGATAACGTTTTTGGTAACTATTTTTCACTTAAATGACATAAATTATACACCATTTTAAAGGTAAGGAAATAATCTATGCCTCTGCTGTAACGGATTTTTGAAATATAAGTCGAGTTAAGAGAAAATAGTATCTAAACATAACCGATTTTAGGGTGACTTTCACTCAAGGGAATATTAAAAACTAAATCCAAATTTAAAAAACTATTACAGCAGAAGCCTAGATTTAAGTATTGGCTTTCATATAGTTTTTGAAAATTATAGATAACTTATACCGTTTTTGAGAAAAACATTATGCCCCGAACCCCAAATTGGATCCAATTTTCGCGGCGCGAATGGACTCTTAAAATTATTTTATTAAAGAACCTACAAGGAATTTGAACATGAAATAATAAAAAGGATACTTTTATACATAGATAAGGCTGTCAATGCAAGGAATGAAACTATTTTCACTCTTCACACATTTTTTTTTTATCTTGGGACAGTCCACGAAGGCAGTGGCCGTACTGTACCGTGGCTGTCTGAAGTGTGGTAAAAGAGCGTTTACTTGCACGAGACTTAAATATTTGAAGATCTGAAAAAAAAAGGAAAACTTCTGCGTGTAACAGGTTCCAAAGTCTGGACAGGGATAAAGGAACAAACAAAGTTGGAAGTTGGGGGCCTCTTAAGTTGGACTGAAAAAGGATGTATAAAAGTGGCACTACGTGTTGCTCTGCTGGCAGCTGCCAGAGGAGGAAATATACTCGCCCACTCTTCGGAGCCATGAAAATACCTATAAAAGAGCGACACCTTACAGCCCGTCGGTGGGCAACGGAAGGAAGCTTTTCTGTAAGTGTGGGATCATTAATAAGATGAACAGCTCTTCTTTGAATGGAGTCAAGAATGCTAAGTGTTGTATGAGGCCCCACTCCCCAGGCATGAAAAAAACATAGATAATTTAGCGAAATATGGGTTTTGACGATAACATTTGATCAAATTTATGAAAAAAATACAAATAGAGGATTTGCTTCTGATAGTCCGTTTATTTACTAGCAAATTTCAATTTTTTTTTACCAGTGTTCCCCTTAAGGTCAATAGCATCTAGTAAATTTAGTGTGGATCTCATGTTTCACTTTTTAGATAAATAAAATTGAAAATCCAATAGCTGCCACTGGGTCTTATTGATCAAAGTTGCAGTCTCATTTTCGCCGCGTCCAGCTTATTGCATGGGGTAATTATTTTTCGGTAATACGTAAGTCGAAAATCCAGTCAGGATTGTGGACTCGGATAATTAATCTTTTTTTCCATCCCTTGCCTAAGTCGTGCGAAACCCCAGGGTTCCGCGGAAAATACTTTGAGAAACGCTGCTATAGACACCTATAGACGAGAAATGAGGGGCTCAGAGGTAAAGGTGACTAAGCCACAATGTGTCAGTTTTTTTTAGGGTCAGGTAAAGTCTAAACCATATATAAAATCTATTTTTTAATAAATAGTTAAGAATATTGTTTCACGATTTCATTAAGATGAGTTTCAATTATATTATGTTGTACAAAAAAATCTACCCTATGTTTTGACATTAATTTTATGTGTTTTCAAATGATAGACACCTTTGCTGTTATAAACACTTATTTTATAAACAATAACATGTGGGTTAGGCTTGAATAGGCATATTTGCCCAAAAAGAAAGAAACATAAAAACATTAATAACTCTATTCGTAATAACTCTATTCGGCAGCTTCTTCATTTAAAAAACCATTGTCAACTGTCTCAGAACTATCCCTTAGCCCTTGATAAAAATTATGGAACTTTTGGTGGAATGAACTTAAGCAAATCTAGCAAGTCTTTCTTCTTCTCCTTAGTGATTGCCTACCAGTAGGATAAAGAAGATCCAGGTTATTTCCCGGTATTCGTGGACGGTCTCCCTTTAGATTTTTTGCTTAGGTCAATCTCATAAAAAAATCCTTCCTCCTGTGTGGAATATTTTACATAAATCTATTTTGATTCATTTTTTCTGTACTTTATTTGCTGTATTTTTAGCCATTCTATTTTTTCGCCAGTTATAGAGATTTTTCTGTTTGTTATTTTGTCTTCAAGAGATTTACTACTGAAGAAGTCATTGTATTTCATTTTTGTTATCTCGAATTTTGGATCTCTTTTTTTCGCCGATTCAATTATGGATATACAATCACAAATGTTCTGTTTGTGGAGATAACTTTGTTGAGAAATGATTTATTAAGCAGGAAGCTATTTCTTCTGACCCTCTAGAAGCTACATTTTCACTACAAACATACATGAACCCCTTTTGTAAGACTTCATCATGGATGCCCAAATTGTACGTCCAAAGTTGTCGCTTGTAGTAAACCACGCCTGTCTTCAATTCAGGCGTCGGAAGAGTTTTTTGAAGATCAAACACCAAAATAGAAATTCTCTGATCAGATTCTTTTGCTCTTAAAATAGTTTTTGTTTTATTCTCTTTAACTGCTTGTGCTCTCTTTTGGAGCAATTCCAGTTCAGTACGTGCGACACGTTTGCGATCTTCTAAAGTACCAGATGATGTTATTTCCGCATTTAGACATCACATTTTTGACACGTATCTTTATGAGGTGCATGAAAATGCAAATTAAATTTAGTATTAAAAATGTGGCGAAACACGAACAGGGACAAAGGTTCTCTTGAATTATCTAAACACTTTTTTTTTATATTCTCTATACATTATGACATGTTTAGAGTCGGCGAAAGATATTTCCTATTTATATTATCTTTCCTGGCATAATGGGACTTATATGCTGGAAAAAGATTAATAAACTCACATACAAATTGTTGGTCCTCAATATTTGTTTTGTTATGAGGAGTATGTCTGCCTCTGCCATCCTGGAGGAGTGTCCCAGGGTGTTGTTTTCTTTTCAGGGCTAACGAAATTTTTCCATCAGTTATGGATAAAGTTTCTTTAAAAAAGGATTTACAGACAACTTGGTCGCAACCATTTTCATCATGTAGAGTATATAAACGAGTTTTAGATCGTCGTGATATTTGGTTTTTGGTGTAAGTTCGTTTTTTGTCTCTAACTTTTATTTGGCCCCGAATAAAAGCATTTTTCATATTCCAGGTTGGAGTGTAAAAAAAGTTCAAAGATGCTCTTCTTCCTTTCATCAGAAATTTTTAAATGGCATTTCATTTTTTTCAAGAACATGGTCCAATAACGATTTGTTTCGCATCCTTATCTTTTCCCTTTTTCTGTCTTGAACTTCATTCCCCCTTTCCCTTGCCATCTTCCTTCTGAATCTCGCGTGAGTTTCAGGCCTTTTTCAATCTTTTTGGAGTTTAGACGTGTTTCCGCGACACCCCTTTTCTGCATTATTCTCGCCTAGAAACAAAACAAAAAATAAATAAAAAAACCGTGCGGCAAAAGTGCCTAACCAAACTTTATATTTTTAGTGATTTTTCTATAAATTATTTTCTACTAGGTTAACAAAACATCACTAAAACTCTTAAAACTTACATGAAGAATCACTTCTTCTTGATGAATTTGAATTATAATCACTATCCTGAGCGCTATAATCAGATCCAAAAGGCTCTCGTTCATCACTGCTCATGTTGACGTCCGCCATGTTTTTGTTGGTTAGGCAGTTTTGTCACACACATTCTATGATTATTTGTTAGTTCAAAAACTATTCAATAGATGGACACACGTAATAATAGTTTTAAACTTGGGCACATTTGCCACACAGATTATAACATATGAAAATAATTGGATGGGAGTTAAAACCCAAAAAAATACAATTTGTGGTTTAGGCACCTTTGCCGCTGAGCCCCTCAAATATGCTTTACTACTTTTTTACATTCGCGTCTAGATGAGCTACCCCGTGATCACGAGTTTCTTGACAGTGTTGACACACATCAAATTTTGGCGACATACCTCGTTGAACATTGTTAGGACAGTTAACATACCGGTTTATTTTCGCGAGAGCGGTAACGTAGGGAAAGGTGTTTTGATGTCAGTATCTACGTCATTACTTTGTACCCAGTATCTACCTCTATCGCCACTAGTCAGGAGGAGCGTTAATAATGGTATGTCAAGTGTCAAATTAAAATAATGGATTATTTGCGGCTTTTCTATTTTTTTTAGTTCTTGTGATGTTTTTTTGCTATGGTTTAACAACTATTTGGATTGCAGATTTTTTGGTTTATTAGTTTTTTCCCAAAATGGATAAATAAGTGCAATTATATTTAAATCATAAAGGAAAAAATTACTTGTGATAGTTGACTTGGAAACAGCTAATATCTTATTAAATAAAAAAATTTGGTTTATACATTATCTTTTCGACTGATTTCTTAACTCTCCAAAGACCTTACATTTAAATTTAAACTTAAAAGGTATTAAACGATTAGTATATAAGTTGACATACGTAAACCGTTTCGTTTTTGCGAAGATAGGCGGGTTGAACACGGTTGGGAATGGGGGGGGAAAGAACTCCCATCAACCAGTAGTTAAAAACGGCAAGTCGCGAAAAAATCCTTCCAAACATGCTTTATTATACAGAATCGGTGCGTTTTTTTAAAAAGTAGGTTTTTTTAAAATAATGAATTAAATGAAAAAAAAAGCAAATCATGGGTATTTTCTAAATGTTCCGCATTTTTACGTCTGAAATATAATTGGGGAAAAAAAAGCCGCTTTTTCCAACCAAAAAACCATGACCACTAGAACTTAGGGCTTTTGATTTGTCTGAATTATCCTTACATAGAAGTTATTAACAAAATTATATAATTTTAATATGGTAGAAGTTTAATTTGTTTTTTAAAGTGTAAAAGTTGTTTATCTTCTCAAATAATTTAGACAAATTCAAAAGCCCTAAGTTCTAGTCGGTTATGGTTGTTCTGGTTAGCAAAGCGGCATATTTTCCCCCAATTATATTTCAGACGTAAAAATTTTTGAGAGGGTTAAAAAAGACCCTAATTTTATTACATTAAAATGTAATTTTTTAGCCGAGTCCCTGCATAATAAAGCGTTTCATGTGTCAACACTGTCAAGAAGCTCGTGATCACGGGGATCTCTAGACGCGAGTCTTTTTTACTAATGAGTCCCTTTTTATCATTCGTCGGCTATACTTAACCTAAAGGGGTAAAGCAAAGCGCTGAAAACGTGGTTCATGTCGCATTACAAAGAGAAAGCAATGATCAGGCTATTGCTATCTCTCCACAGAGTACCTGATTCGCCGATTCAAATAACTAAATATAATAAAAACTGCTTAACTAATTTTAATGAAATCCTTTAGTGTTCAAGCCGAATCGGCGCAGAACTTTTTTTTAGGTTGGTAATTGAGGTAATTTCATAAAGTTAAAAGTACCAGCAGCTGTTGCCACACCTAATAATAACAACTTTTGTTTATTTATATCTGACATAATTTAAAGGACACAAAATCCTTTTTTTATTTATTAACTTTTTGCCTTTCTATTATTATGTTAAGCTAAGCCAACAGCTGTTTACAGTGCGTACCCAGAAAAAAGTTTTGGGGAGGGGGCAAACCATGCCGCCGGAGGCCTGTCCGGCGAACCCGAAAAATTTTGGGGGTGCCATGCCCAATTTTTACCAAGAAGTCAAAGAACAAGGATTCGGCGCCCTCTTAAATGGAAAATGGGGAGTCTTTCTCCCACTAGCTACGGCGCAGAAAAATATTTTTTGCTCAAGTCTTTAGGGAGGAGCAAATGCCTCCTTGCCCCCTCGCCTCCCTGGATACGCCACTGGCTGTATATAACATTAGCATTTGTGTGCATGAGCCTCACATGAATTCTAGTAAATCCTACTGAAATTTATTGTTAGTATCAAACGCAAATGAATGTACTATTACCTAAAGACCCAGAAAATTTGTATCGAAATTTTGGTGATAATTTTCGCCATAAATTGCACTAGAATTCTTGTTATGTTAAAACAGTTCATATATTTACACCTATACAGGGTGATTCAAGAGGAAATCTCAATATTCTGGAACGTAGTCAGAGTCAAAAATAAACATAAAAGTCTGTACAAATATGGGTCCGTAAGGCCAAAATACAGGGTGTTAAAATTTTTATTTAATTTTTACAGTTTTTAAATAAAATCTATGATAATGTAAATATTGGAGTAAAAAAATTGGTATATGGCGGTTTTGGTATGACGAATTCGAACCTAATCTCAGTACGGCTCTTACTTGTAGGGGGTGCCAGCTACACGATTTTGAACAATCAAAACTTTTTGGTACGGCCCTGTATTACATTTTTAAGTAAATTAAATAATTGTTTTGTCATTTTTACGTCAAAAAGGTATACCTGTTAAAAGTTGATATCATCAAGCGTTTTCGAGATATTTAGATTTAAAAAAATTACAACGCATCTGATTTTATTATAGCAAAATTTAAAAAAAAATAAAACAAAATGTACAATTAAACAATATGTATTTTAATTTTAATTAAAATTATTGCTCTTAAATTATGTTCAGCAAAACATAAGCTAGGTTTTATAATTATAAAAAATTACACCATTTACGTCTAAGCACATGTCAGCTCTGTGCTGAACACCCTGTATTTCGGAAACGAAGCCCTTGCGGACCCATATTTGTAGAGATTTTTATGTTTATTTTTGGACCCTGACTACGTACCTGAAGTATTGACATTTCCTCATGAATCACCCTGTATATCGTCTTTTGGTAATATAAATAAAAGATCTTTATTAGCTTCGGAAATATGGGTATCGACATGAGTTTGAGAAACAGAGCTGTCAATTGAATTAAAATAATTGAAAAATCGTATTTAATTACTTCTCAGTAATTGAATTACTCTAATTTAATTACTTTTCGGAAAAGGTAATTGTATTTGGATTATTAATTAATAGGATAATGTAATCAAATGGTAATCGATTTTCACGAATCCAAAGTAATTAATTACTTAGAAAGTAATTAAATTACTTAGACATTAATTCAATTACCTGATAAATAATTAAATTTAATTGAATTACAAAAAAATTCAACTACCTTGCTTTATGGAAAAACTGTCGGAATTTTGGCCAGCCAGAAAGAGGATTTTGAAAGACAGTGGGCCGCTTTAAATCCGGAGAACGCCGCCTTCGCGCGATTTCGTATTTTTGACTGATGCTTACCGCCACCGTTTTTATACTTTTGCTTTATGAAAAAATCTGTTGATGTTTGGGGTAGGATAAAGAAAAATTTTTATTTTAGAGTCATTTAATGTTGAACTTGCCGGGAAAGCAGTTTAAATAGTGTGAAGTGCGCGTATGATGCATATTAGTATAAATATTTTATTTTTTTAGTGTATCGTGTTTAATATGTTCGGTAATTTAAATAGAGTAATTGCTAAAATAGTCAATTTCTTTTAGTTTTAATTGATAATTAAATTAATTTTAACAAACGTGCTAGTAATTGGTATATATAATCGTAATTTACTACTACTTAGAAGAGTAATTGGTAATTGTAATTGAATTACTTTTTAAAAGTAATTGCGACAGCTCTGATAGTAAAATAACATTTTTTTTAATAGGACGCCCTATATATGCATTTTTATACGACTGCTTTAGAAAATGGGGTTTTGCACACCCCAAACAAGCTTTGAAAATTGTATTTTGGCACAATGTGTGCAAGGAAAATATGTTTTTTTGCACACGGTTCTGTCTTTCAATATGATTTATTAGGGTTTTTTTTATTGTTATGTCAAAAATATAGAAAACTCAAAGTAGGCTTTATTCCATAGCAACCGTCATAGTTTTCTTGTTTTGTTGATTAGATACCAATTTAGATACAAAAAATTTTGATTTCGCGAAAAAATGTCCGATTCTGAAGAAATTTAAAAAAAGCGGGTTTAATCTCGTCAAACCTACTTCCAACAAAGTCAAGAGATCGATATGAAGCCGAGTTACATCGATTTATGAAGTGGAGACAAACAAATAACGTACAAACGTTTTCCGAAAATGTTATGTTGGGTACTTTGAAGAGCTGTCGAACAAATACAAGTTTAACATTATGGAGCACCTTTTCCATGCTAAAATCAACCCTGAGGGCAAACCAAAATACGGATATTGGGAAATACCAGAAGTTGCAGGCCCTAATAAAAGAAAATCAGAAAACTATGTGCCAAAGAAGTCCAAAATTCTTAGCGAGAATGATTTTTGCCGCTTCCTAAAGAACGCTTCAGACGAGAAATATTTGCTAATCAAGGTAGGCATCACAGTTATTTTATTTATTTTATGGTGTCATTTTTTATAGTGAGAAGGTTTAGTAGGCAGGGGTTACCCAATTCTGTTTTTAAATAGTGCTAGTTTCATAAAGTACTTCCAAAATGAATAAAACTAAAGACTTATCGGTATTTTTTCTTGTTTCAGGCAGTGGTGGCAGTCGGACTCCTGGGGCATGCCGAAGGAAGAATTGTGCTTCCAAAAAAAAAAGACGGGGTTTTGGAGCGCAATGTTAATTAAACTAGAGAATACCAAAACGAAGATGCCGAGATATTTACAGTGTCAGGAAGTCTCTACAACCATCTTAAAAAAGTATTCTGCCCTTCGACCTCCACTCCTGCAAACAGATCGTTTTTTTCTTAATTATCAAAATGGAAAATGCACTCGCCAAAACATTGGAATTAACAAATTGGCGGTATGGCAAAAAAACACGCCAAATTTTTGATGGTTGGAAACTCCAGAAGCCTATACCGGGCATTGCTTTAGGCGGTCGTCAGCCACAATATTGGTGAATTCTGGATCAGATTTGTGGCTCTGAAGCGCCATGGTGGATGGAAATCCAGCTCAGTCGCCGAAAGTTATATAGATGACTCGCTTAGTAATAAAATGGATGTTTCAGAGAGGATTCTTCCTCTTTTGTCGTCTGTTGCGGCACAGCCACAACAGCAATTGAGTAATGAAGTGCCGCAAGAAAACTGCAATATGGACGACAGAGAACTGTATAAGCAAGGTGCCAGAAAATGGTTCCATCGTTAAAAAGTCGATCAACAATGCGACGATTCCTGCAAAAAGTAAACATTTTAAATTAATATTTTAAAATAGTTATGAAGTTTCCTGTTTGCTAAATTATAGTCTGTAGTTTCTTGTTTTCATTATTTTTGTTTTGCGTTTGTTTTTAAAATAAAAATTTACACAAAAAATGTTTTTTTTTTTTGCAGTCGTATAAAAAGTTTTCGTAAAAAACTCGTTAGAAAACCTTTTTTGCACACTCGCGGACTTTGGACCCGACTTCGTCTCGGTCCCAATTTGTCTCGCCCGTGTGCAAAGTGTTTCTAAACCTTGTTTTTAATATACTAATCTTATCACATTTCAAATATTACAAAAAGCAAAAAAAATGACATTAACCTCTTGGACAACTGACATATTTTTAAGTCGACCCATAAGAATCCGTCAATTTTCCCGCCCCTACATTTTAAATATTGCAAATCGCAAAAAACCAAGATTAATGGCCAATTGCACCGTTGTGGTTTTCTGTTTTCTTAACTAAGGGACGTTTTGAATGTGACTATTGTCATAATATTTGACACCGTCTCAATGCAACTTA
>JAHBCN010024635.1:0-11827 GCA_019359885.1 Listronotus oregonensis | reverse complement strand
GTTTTTTTTTAATAGTTTAAATAAAGGATTTTTAAAAAAATTGCCAAAATAAATACATTTTTTTTTCTCAAAAATGGGCTTTTAATTTTTTTAAAGTTAAATTAAGGGGTTTTTTGGGGGATGCTGAATTTAAACCAAAAAAAAATATTTAAAATAACCCTAATATTTTTCTCCAAAAAATAATTTTTTTACCCCCAAGCCCCACCCAATGGTAAATAAAAGATCCATATGCCAAACACTTCATTTTCTAAATACAATTACCATCAAAATTTGAAAGTCGCATTATTAATAACTGAGATATCAGGATGTATTTATGAAAAGCGGGACACAGGTATATATATATATATATATATATATATATATATATATATATATATATATATATATATATATATATATATATATATATATATATAAATATATATAAAAAATAATAAAAAAAAATTTTTTTTTTTAAAAATTTTTTTTTAAAAAAAAAAAAAATTAAAAATTTAAAAAAAAAAAAAAGCCCGGCCAGAAAGGGTTTTAAAATTTTTTTTTTTAATTTTTTCCTTTTTGTTTTTAAATTAAATTTTAAAAAAAATTTTTTTAAATTTTTTAAACCAAAAAAAAAACCCAAAAAAAAACCCATGGGGAACCAAAAAGGCCCCCAAATTTTCAATTTAAATTTAAAAAATTATAAATAATGGAGATAGAACTTGGGAGTTGGGATTTTTTAAATTTCCCTTTTTCAAGGATCCATTTTGCAATTTTCAATATTTTTAGGGTTTTTTGAGTTATATAAAAATCGAAATTTTTATTTTACGTTTTTTTTAATGAATTGAAATTTTTTTCAAAAAAATTTAAACCTAGATTAATATTTTAATTTTTAGTTTAAAATGCTTTAAAAAATTAAAAAAATTTATTTAATTTAAAAAATAAAAAAAAACTAATGCAAGGAAAGGTAGTAAAAATACATTTGATCACGTCCCTAATCTTTAAGTATAATGCATTTACTTGTCGCTTAAGATTAAAATTGTTTGTGACCTTAAAACACACCTAAATTTTTTTTTAAAATTTCGGGTTTCCCAAAAATTAGTACATACACCCTTCTGTCCGTATCCTTCTAAACAAACTAGTGCTCATAAAAAAACAACCCTTTCGCTTACAACAACAATAACCTATCAACCCCGTCTAATTAAAAAACGGGGGCACTCATTCCAAATTCTCATCAATACAAACCCCTTTCATATTACCTACAGGACATTTTTTTTAATTTTTAATGACAACTGTCATTGGAGCTACGTATAAACCCCCACCCAAAAAAGGGTCAATACCTTAAAAAAAACACCCCTTTTTGGTGACATGGTCGACCAACCCTTTTTTAAATTTTATTTCAATCACATTTTTTTCATAAAATTAACTTTAAGGTTTTTCGATGCTAAAAATATTGGTTGGTTAAGTTGGGGGGAATTTAAAGTGATTTAAGTAAAAAAGAATCAGTTCGCAATATACAGGGTGAAAATACATTAATCATGGGTTTTTTAAAAAAAAAAAAAAAACGCCCCACAAAAACGCCCCCATTAATGGGAAACATTAGTAAATTTGGGGTACTGTATTTGCAATACCTGAATGACATTTGTATTAAAAAATGAATATCTTACTTTTATTTGTGCATATCTCATTGTAATTAGTTCAAACATAAGAATCATTGAAGTAAATTGTGATCTTATTTAAACATTATCAAAACGTAATAAACTAAATAAGAAATTATTGAATTTCATTGGTTTTTAATTAATGGCTATTTAAAAGCAATGAAAAGTCCGATTCATTAAAATAATAAATTAGAAAATAGTAGGTGTAATACATTAATATGAACTCTATTAAAAATAAATCTAATATTTTTTGTGACAAAAATTATTGTTATTTATCTTGAAGTAGAGTCTCATTTAAACAACCTTAACCCACAGTTGATTTAATTTGATGTAGCATTTATTGTAATAAAATACTTTAATTGTTTAAATACGAGTGTTTTATTGACTAAATATTAATTTGTACTACATTTAATAGGGTTTTAAAATCGAATTCCGGAAACTGTTTCTGAAAGTCTTGCGTCCTAAGGTTTTCTGCCCCATAAAATGAACTTCTGTTTGTTTTCGGTGGGGACAATTATGTACTCATTGGTGACGTTGTCGTAGGAAGTTGCTGAGCTTGTAGATGTTAAAAAGGGCTACAGTGCCAGGAAGTCTTGGCTACATGCATGTCCTAAAACGAAATAGACTTTTTAAGCTGTTTGATAACGACTAACATTAGCCTCTCATCTCATCAAACAGCTTTTTAAAAATAAATTGAAGCATCCTTTATAATAAATAAAACACTTACCGTTAAACCAAATGTTAAATCATCCGCAGGTGCCTCCAAAAGCACATGTATCGAGATCTGATGTATTTTTTTTCCTCCTGAATGTATTTTTCTAAACAATGCTTAAAATGTATTTACAAGTCCCTTGATGGAATTACAATGTATAATTCTTTCTAATTTAAATTTATCCCTCTATCTAAAAATAGAATAATTACATTAAAATATCCTTGCACTACATGGGAAACATTTTTAGTATTGATTTCCAAAAAAAAAGTTTCTTGATGGTAACAGTTAGTAATTGTCTTTACCCTAACCCAGCTCATCCATCATAATAAAGGATTTTTTTAAATAAAAATAGAAAAAACCCTTATTTCTGAAAAATTGTATACAAATATATCATTAGGAAAAATCGTTTAGATAGCCATCGAGATAGCCAGATTGCCACTATGGCGCCATGATAAATTTTCGTTATTCTATACAACAAAACATAGGAAAAAATATCGTATAATTTAACTTACCTGCAAATACTTGTATCAAGGAGTTCAACCCCCAGGAAACCAGCAAGTTATTCATTTTAGTAATAGGTATTCCTACTAAAAACAGAATAATTAGGGTTTACACAAGCATTGACATTTAACCATTCAGTTGAACCCTGAACCTGTTGTCGTTCAGTTCAGCTAGCGCCGAAGTTGCCGAATACCGATATGAAGGTGGGACGTTGTTTTTAATTTTAGCTATCGTTAAATTGAATATACGCCGCATTGAAATAATGGTCACGATATTGTGCCAATCACAGTATTGTTTAAGGCGAAGGGAATATTGGTATTCACCGTACGACACTTTTAATTTAACCCAAGTTAAGTTTCCATTGCAATTTTTCCTAAATTACATAAGCTTTAAACACAATAATTTCTGTGATTTCAAGGAAGTACAGATTTCCCTTAGTTTTAAATATATAGAATCATTTACATAATAACAAGATATTTTAACTTAATACTATTTTGATATGGTCTGAATATAATACTTGTAATAGCATCAATTATTTCTCCTCAATTGTCCCAAACATAATTAATTAAATAAACTTTAACTTTTATTGGATAAATAAAAAATCAAGCAATCAAAGCCTTGTTATTCAATATATTATAGTGTTTTTTCTGTGCGAATGTTGGTTTTTAAGAATTAAATGATATTGAAATATAGGGTTAAAGTGTCTTTTATCTAATTGAAAAAAAAGTACATTTTTTATCGTGTGTGAAGCCACATATTAACAATCAAATTGTGCATCATTAACATTGTCGATATCTGTCGTGTAAAAGCCATGCATTTATGTCGGATTATAATTTGTAAAAATTTCATAGTAAAATTCATTAAAGGCCAAATATCTCGAGAACTGTTGGTCTTAGCAATTCAACTATTAGGACCTTTTTTGTAGGAAATTAAATTTTTAACCACTTTGTTTCTCATCTTTTTTGTGTAGCTCTTGTTATTTATGAGAAAATTACAGAAAAAACCAGAATTTTATGAAAAACTTAGGTTTAGTGACCCGTACTATGCCGGTGTGAATTGCGACTTTGCCCCAATGACACTTTGTAAGCATTCAATTTTCAAATCCCCTCTTTGGGCGAGAAGTAACATAAAATTCTGCTGAGTTATAGAAATAAAAAAAAAAAGATCAAAGTTTCGTGTTTTTAAATGGAAAATCTTCACACGCTTTGGGCGAGTACTAAATATTAATATTAAGCGCTGAAACTTTTAGGGAATTTTTTTGGGGGTATTTCCAAAAAAATTTCACGATGGGACCGAAAAAAAGCAATAGTCGCAAAAAAATCACCCTACTACACCAATTTACCTTCTATGACCTGCATGCGTGGATAAATTGTTCTATAGTACCAAAGAAAAAATACTACGGTAAGAAAGCCATGCATTTATGCGGATTATAATTTTAAAATTTCATAGTAAAATTCATTAAGGCCAAATATCTCGAGAACTGTGCGTCTTAGCAGATTTCGACCATTAGGACCTTTTTGTAGGAAATTAATTTTAACCACTTTGTTTCTCATTTTGTGAGCTCTTGTTATTTATGAAATTCGAAACGGAATTTTATGAAAAACTAGGTTTAGTGGCCCGTACTACCTCGCCGGTGTGAGTTGCGACTTTGCGCAATGGACATTTTGTAGATTCAATTCTCAAAAATCGCTTTGCGAAGGCGAAAGACATTGGCTAATGTCGCACGGTTAATGTTTCCCCTTGGGGCGAGTTACTTAATTTTATTCGCAATTTAGGAATTGGGTATTCCGAAAATTCAAAAGCCACATAGTCAAAAATCACCCTACTACACCCATTTACCTTCTATGCCCTGCATGCGTGGATAAATTGTTCTATAGTACTAGCCTTTCAATAACCTTGAGTCTTCCTGTGTGGTATCCTACAGAGGCCAAGGAAATTATACAGAAAATGATCCATTTTAATCAACCTTGCCCTAATAAAAATTAAATATAGAGATAAAATATATCATATATGAAAGACTTGGTAATTTGAAACCTACGTTATGGTTGTAACTGTCCTAAAGGATGAAATAAGGACAATTCTACAGAGTTTTTACACAGTGCCAATGAGAAATATAATATAAAGGATTAAAAATTTTGGTCTCTGTATACCTGGGTGAAGAATTAAAAAGCATATCTTTAATCTGGTGTCTTGTTCGTTGGAAAGATCGAAATTCGGGGTATATTTTTCGAAAGAATAGACTCTAATTTGCATTTTTGTCGAAGATAAAATTAGATTAACTGACAAGTTCCAGAATGATATTAACGGTTTTTTAGGGTTTCCTAGCTTAAAGTCTGTGTATCGTGGAAATTATTCTTTAAAAAATACTAAAAATTGTACTGAAAAATGTATAGACTTAAAATGATACAGACTATATGGAGTCTTAGGAATACACGAACTTACCTAAAGAAAACATATATTGCTTTTTTTCATACTAATATTTGGATTAGATTTTCGCTATTTTCACTAATTTTTATTTGATTTTTAATTCTGTTCTGATTTATAATAAACAAAATAATATAAATGTTTTTTGTAAATGAAAAACACAAATAACTTTACTTATATACTAACGGAAAAAATTAAAGGTCCAAAAAAATTTAGCAATGTTTTGTTGATTTTTGATGGGCTGTAGTATTTCAGTGAAAAATGGTCGTATCGATAATCTGAAAAAAGCATTTTAAAGCTTAAAAATTCTAGTTTTGGGATCTTTTGGTCAAAAAATTTTTTGGAGTCGGGATTGTTACGTAATCCAAAGAAATAGGTCGCAAACGAAATTTACTAAGTTTTTTCTTTATTCTTTTGACTCCAGGATTATGGGATTTTTTTTTAGCTAGACCATCATATGGGTCGAATTGTCTGTTTATCCAGCTTTAATTTGCTTTTTTAAAACCCCTGTAAGTCCATTTCTTGCAGAGATATCGAATTTTGAATGAAAAAGGACCTATTGCATTCAACCGCCGATATCTCAGCAACCAATGGTAATACGGGTAATCGGAGGACAGTTTCGAAATCTAAAATAAATTTGCTACAAAAAACTTAGGATCATCATCATTAGGATCATTAGGTTAGGATCATTATTTTTTAATGCTTGATATGAACTTGAAAAAAACATAAAAAGCAGGTAATTTACGGTTTTTTACAAAGTTATGCACAACTGCGAATTTTGGTGATAAAACTAATGTTAAGCATAACTTTTACACTTTAATATATCCACAACAACCCTGTAAAATTTCTATTAAAATCTAGCAAACGGTTTTTTTTGTTTCAAGCAATCAAACTTTCAAAAAAATTTAAGGACCAACTTTTTGGACCCTAAACGTTTCACAATCACAATCATATTTAAAATGAAAAAAAAAACACATTTTTCCATTTTTTTAAACATTTTAATGGTAAAATTTGAAAAAAAAAATCGAAAAAATCTCGTTTTTTTTTCGCTCGCCGATATTATTTGAGGTTCTTGGTAAAGACAATTAATTTCATTTACAATTTTTTCTCTCATTTCTTTCGTGTTTGTGTTCTCATTTTGGTAAACGACATTCTTCAAGTGACCCCATAGAAAAGTGTTCAAACTTGTAATATCTGGACTATTAGGTGGCCATCTAATAGTGCCATAACGTCCAATTCACTGATTGTATCGGCGATACTGCACAACTTCACGAACAGCATGGGGCGGCGCTCCGTCTTGTTACCAAATTATCTTGCGATACGTTTCGAGTGGCAATTCTTCTAAAATATCCTCAATATCGTTTTTAAGAAGATTGAGATATATCTTTCTCCAGTTAAGTATCTCTCATAGAATATTGGCCCGACAATTCTATTGTTAAGCACACCACACCAGACATGAAGAGAAGACCTCCCTTGGTGTTAAATCTCTTGAAATTTCCTGGGATTTTGTCTTGCCTAGCTGTGCGTATTGAGTCGGTTAAACATTCCCGATGTAGTGAATGTAGCTTCATCGGTCCAAAGAATCATTTGAAACAGGGTAGGATCGTTATCTTGTTCATGGATTAAAATTTGCAAAACAAATTGAAAGCGAAGTTCCTTTTGTTCACGTGTTAAATGCTGCTCTGGAAGAACGTGATATGGAAGATACTTAAAATATTTCAGTGTTCTCTGAACCGTCGCATAGGTTACTCTTCTTCTTGCAGGGCCATACCTCAAGTCTCTAACTGCGTCAGTAATGACTTCATGGGATACAAAGTAAAATAATTTAGAATAGCTCGATCCCGGTTTCTTTTTCTCAATGTAGTACTTTTTCTAATATGTATATATGTAACGATTTTGTTTCTTCGAATAAGACCTTCAGTTTTAAAATCGTTTTTACTGATATATTTCGGTGGAAATTTGCAACATATCTTCGTTGTGTTTCCCTGGCGTTTTCTCCACATTTATAAGAGAGAGTTATAATTTGAAGCCGTTCTTCTGATGAAAACCTCATGATAAAACTACTCCAAAAAGTAATAAACCTATTTTTAAAACTCTTGACTTTGACTAATAAGCACCTGTGACCTGTGGCAGCCAGGTTTTTTCAGGTGAAACTATCCTTATAGTATCATGCAGTTTTTTGACAACTGCAGCAGAACCGCAGAAAATAAACCCAGCAACCCCTATATCACCAAATGCCTCGTGAAAATCCCTATCTATTGTTATAAAAATATACGGAGTATTCCATTTAAAAAATACGTCACTAGTGCTGTAACTCTTTTGTTTTCGTTTCAAATGTTTTTCTGATAAGATTATTGAATTCTAAGGAAAAAAATAAACAAAATGGCTATATACGTTTTTTAAAAAAGTACAGGGAAGTTCAAAAATAAAGCCCTGTTTACTTTAAAATGAATAACCCTGTACAGGGTGATCAGTTATGGGTAGCGAGCGGCCATATCTCATAAGATATTGGTCGTATAGATTTGAGAAAAAAAAATCATAATAAAAGTCGCCAAGAGAAATTGCTGGAAATTATTTTCGAGTTTGTCAAACGCCGCTAGAGGGCGTAACAACAACACCAAGCTAGAAAAATGGGATTTTTATAGAAATTTGTCTAATGAAAGTACATCGATGATATCATTTCATATTTACGACATTTCCCTACATTTTTTGTCTAAAACGTTTTGTTCTATCTATTAAAATAAGCGGTGGGGGAAGTTCAATTGTTTAAACAAACCAAGATTTCTCCCGTTTCTTTTGACGTTTTAGCAAACTTAGGCTCATAGAAAGAGCATAATTTGCACTACAAAACACTTATTTGGTTTTGAATTTTTGACTTTTGATGTCGCCGCTAGATGCGTTAACTGAAATGGTAGCAAATTTTGATTTTCAAAAAAAAAATGTAATGGTATATTAATTTTTATATATTTTAAAAGAGGATAAATTTCTCATAATTTAATGAAAAAATTTATTATCTACCTTTTGAACCGTTGAATTGACCAAATATAATTCTTATTACATTAAAAAATGGCACCACTGTTTTTTATCAAATAAAATCAGTTTTGTAATCGTTATTAGTTGCTAACAAAAGAACATTTTGACTTTTTTCGTTAGACAAACGGTTTTGATTGAAAAAATAAAATAGGTTTACATACTGTTTACAATGATAATTATATACGTAAACATATTTTATTTTTTAATCCAAAACCGTTTGTCTAACGAAAAAAGTCAAGAGGTCTTTTTGTTAGCAACTTAAGCGATTACAAACTGATTTTTATTTTGATAAAAAACAGTGGCGTGCCATTTTTTAATGTAATAAAATTATATTTTGGTCAATATCAACGGTTCAAAAAAGGTAGATAATAAATTCTTTTCATTAAATTATAGAGAAATTTATCCCTTTTAAAATATATAAAATTAATATACCATTACATTTGTTTTTTAACTCAAAAATTTGCTACCATTTCAGTTAACGCCATCAGCGGCGACGCAAAGTCAAAATTCAAAACCAAATAAGCGTTTTGTAGTGCAAATTATGCTCTTTCATATGAGCCTAAGTTTGCTAAAATCGGTCAAAAGAAACGGGAGAAATCTTGGTTTGTTTAAAAAAACAATTGAACTTCCCCCACCGCTTTATTTTAATAGATAGAACAAAACGTTTTAGACAAAAAATGTAGGGAAATGGTCAGTAAATATGAAAATGATATCATCGATATACTTTCATTAGAAAAAATTCTATAAAAATCCCATTTTTCCACTTGGTGTTGGTTGTTACGCCCTCTAGCGGACGCTTGACAAACTCGAAAATAATTTCCAGCAATTTCTCTTGGCGACTTTTATTATGATTTTTTTTTCTTAAATCTATACGACCAATATCTTATGAGATATGGCCGCTCGCTACCCTTAACTGATCACCCTGTACAACATTTTAAAGACAACTACTATACAACACCGTACTTGATACCGAAAATAATCTCATTAATGTAATAATCGAAAAAATTAAGTTTATTTTCAGTGACTACCAAAACACCGAAATCCGTAAAAAAAATGATTCGTTTATGGGTCCTTGCCCTCATTTTTAACTTTTTCCAAGGTGCGTGCGGAAGTGTGTGCACTCCGACCGCAGCCTGCTAGTCAAAACTTCACGGAAATCGATATATCGATCGGCACCGACGGTTATGTGACCAACTGTTGAATCAAGGGGTCAGGGGGTGAAAGCAGTGGTCAGTACAGGTGCACCCCCGCACGGTGCGCCCTTAAAGGGATGATAAAAACGGCTGAGAGACTCGGCAGGTTATAGAGACTTCATTCATGTGGCATACGGTGACACGCATTGAAAAGGACAGTGTTTACAGTTTATATCTGATCGCTGAAACGATTGTGTTTGTTTCCAGTTGTGTTATTTTCTTGTTTCCGTCTTTTTTTTTAGTTATGGTAATTTATATCGGGTGTTAACGAATCCATTAGACTAATTATTATATATATATATATATATATATATATATATATATATATATATATATATATATATATATATATATATATATATATATATATATATATATATATATATATATATATATATATATATATATATATATATTATATATATATTATATATTAATAATATATATATAAATTTATATATATATATTTATATATTTATATTATAAAAATATATTTATATATATATATATATATATATATGCTATAGGTCCCAAAAAGGTTTATTATAATTAGAAAATATTTAAAAATGCATTTTTTGAGACGGCTTTTGGAAGATTTAATAACTTTGCAAATATGATTCCGAACTGGCCCAAATCGGGTTCTCGGGGGTTTTCAAGGTCGCTGATCACGATTATGATGTTCAAATTGACCCACCCCTGACCTGAAGCTCAGGAACGCCGATGAACGTCATCTCCGTGGGACTCTCCCAAAATTTACGCGGGGAAGGAGAGAAATTCGACGCCCGGGGGTTTTTTGGGTCGCTGAATTCAAATATGGCATCGGCGAACACTCCCCGGACACCTGGTGCACTGGAACCTGGACGCGGACCTCATCTTCGAGGGTTTTCCTTACAAAATCGTTATGGGGTTTTTTTGGGGCGCTGAATCCGAATTTCATGGCGGAAACGACCCCCCGAACACCTGGTGCACCGTAACCTAGCTTTGAACGTCATCTCCGTTAGACTCTCCCAAAATTCACTCGGGGAAAGAGGAACTTGACCTCCGGAGGTTTTTTGGGTCGCGGAATTCTAATGTGGCATGAGTGAACACCGCCCGGACACCTGGTGCTGCGAAACCTGGACGTGGACGTCATCCCCGAGAATTTTCCTGACAAGATCGCCAAAAACAACTTGAAAATCATTGTAGGGGCGTTTTCGATGTAAAATTTGGATTAAGCGCCCCAAAAAACACCCCTACAATGATTTTTTGGCTGTTTTTGGCGACCTTGTCAGGAAAATTCTCGGGGATGACGTCCACGTCCAGGGTCCGCAGCACCAGGTGTCCGGGAGGTATTTACCCATGACACATTTAAATTCAGCCACCCAAAAAACCCCCGGGCGTCGAGTTTCTCTTCTTTCCCGCGTAAAAATTGGGAGAGTCCAATGGAGATGACGTTTATAGGTGATCTCCAGGTCGGCTGTGGGTCAATTTGAACATCACAATCGTGATCAGCGACCTCGAACACTCCCGAGAACCCGATTTGGTCCAGTTCCGACTCATATTTACAAAGTTATTAAATCTTAAAAGCCGTCTCAAAATTGCGTTTTTTAAATGCATTTTTTGGCTGCAAAGCAATGCAAAATTCGGTAGTTTGATATAAGTCACGAAAAAGCTTGTTTTAAAAAAAAATATTAATTAATATAGCAAAATTAATAATGTGATCAAAAATTATACCTACTTTGATAAAACTGGTACGAAAAACTTCGACGACAACTTAATATATAGCCTATATTAATAGAATGTAATTCATTGGCAAACCCACTTTATTTGCAAAACAAAACAATTAAAAAAGGCTTAAAGAATTTAAATTACAATATCTACTGCAACCCGTACTGTTAATAGCATAGAATAACGTCGATTACGTTTTTTTAATCCTTCCAGACTATTCTTTAGCGACACACGTCTGTAGGAGTCCAAATAACTTTTCCATACAATAATAAAACTCTTGAATGATCAAGATATAGTTGGTCTACAATAAATATTTAAATGTAGTTAATAAGACATTTTCGATTTGCATAATGCTAACTGAATTTGCATAGGTTTTGCATAGAGTGCTTTGAAAAAATGCACCTTGGTTTGTCAGGGGTGGTTATACAGAAGAAAACTAAGGATCATATCATTATGGGTGTTACATACATACTTATGCGTGTGTGTGTTCGGTTGACAATTGGGGTCGCACAAAAAAATTGGCACGCTTTCCACGTTATCAACATGGTGTTTTGTTAAGTGTGTTTTGGAAAGAATGCAGGCAAATTATACAATATCTTCCAACATTTCAAATAAGCGTATTT
>JAHBCN010024634.1:0-11769 GCA_019359885.1 Listronotus oregonensis | reverse complement strand
GCAACGAACTAATTAAAGATCTAAAATCCCAGATCAACAAAGTCTTGTTAACATCAGGTTATTTAAGTGACGTCATATGGAACAACAAACATATAAGCATCGACAATAAAGTTCAAATATACAAAACATGCGTAAGACCAATACTCACCTATGGCATCAAATAGTGATGAGCGAGACCGGTCTTGGTCTTGCGGTCTTGGTCTTGGTCTTGCAGCAAGACCATGACCGAGACCAAGACCAAGACCGCTTTCTCGCTTGCAAGACCAAGAGCAAGACCGGGGTATGCAAGACCAAAACCAAGACCAAGACCGAGGGGTGCAAGACTACGCAAGACCAAGACCGACCTGCAAGACTCTTGCACTTTTGTCACTTTTTTTTAAATTATAATATTCAATTTTTATATTTAATATACAAAGGTATTTCATACAGACATGACAAAAAGTGTGTCGAGAACTGCATAAAAAGGCGATTATTTTATGAGTACCAGGTTTTTTAATAAAATAATAATTAAATCGATCACTTGTTTTTTAATAAAATTATCTAAAACGATAACTAGTAGATTCAGTAAATTTTCAAAAAATAATAAGATTGTGACTCAATCGTCCGACCGTTATAATGTTTTTTTTTTTTAAATTACGTATCTGGTGATGCCACTTACTGGATCAAAAATTTCTAAAATCCAGGAAAACATTATTTTTGTGCCACACTGTAAGAAGTGACATCATTAGATTGCTATATTTGTCATTTTATATAGGAATACTTTTTATATAAATGGATTTTAAATTTCACTTCTGGTTTTAGGCGGAAAAGTCAAAACAATGCCAAAAGTATAATGATGACGTCATTTTCGTCAAAACCGAAAATGATATATAAAAAAACATATACGTCGACATTATACCTATATCACAGTTCAAGAATTTCCAGCGTAATATACAGGGAAGCGATTTTTTTAAATGAATTTTTTACTATAATTTTTTTATTTTAGGTTAAAAGCTAAAAATAAGGAAGTTTTCTTAAGTGGTAGTGGATTTATTGGAAAATTTTGAAATAGAAAATAATTTTACATTTACGCCCTTTTTTCTATAATTTTTGTATATTCAGTTTTTTACCACTATGAACGGTTTCGGATATATCGATCTTTGTCGCACTATCGAGCCACCTTGTATATGCAGAATGTTTATTAAGATTTGTACAAACTTTGTACGGCAAATGTTTGACTAATTTGAACATAGAAAGTTTATTTGAACTGAAAAGCTTCCTAAATACCTTTTTTTTAATTAGAAACCAATGTTCACATATCAGAATCATTTTCATGGAAATTTCACATCGGGTGAAATTAAAGTTTTTTTTCTGCCCTCAGAGTACTCAGTATTGTAATTTTATATGCTTCATCAAAGAAAAATTAAATATTTTCTATATTTTCTTAATATTTTAATCAAATAATTTAAATGTATATGTAAGGTTAAAATGGTATATTTTAAAATTTTAAAGCAAAAATAAAGTCTCCACTTTTTTATTTGTAAGTATTAAAAAAATATATATTTTTAGATTGTTAGTTTAAATTATTACTACCAAAAAAAGCAAGACCAGCGACTCTTGCGAAGACCAAGACCAAGACCAAGACCGGGTGGTTCAAGACCAAGACCAAGACCTTGGGCTTGCAAGACCAAGACCAAGACCAGACTTGGACCAAGACCAAGACTAGCCCGGTCTTGGTCTTGGTCTTGTTTGCTCATCACTAGCATCAAAACCTGACAGACAAAAACAATTAAAAGTATGTTAAGATCCGCAGAGATGAAGACTCTAAGGTCAAAGGAGAAAGAACACGGGATAGAGTGAGGAGCGCACTAATAAGAGAGACCTGCTCGGTGGAAGATGTAATCAGATGGGGAAAAGCCAAGAAGATCTGGCCGGACCATGTAGAAAGAATACCCGAAAGCGAGCCAAGATAGTGGTAAAGGAAATCCATCTATTAAAAGGCCAACCGGAAGACCACTAAAAAGATGGAAAGATAGTTGGACATCTCTATCACAGGGAAACCAACAACATTGAACAGCCTTCGAAATAAACAGACCAAGAGGTCTTTATGAAAATACAAAATGAAGAAAATTAACATGTTTATTTAATAAACACCAACAGGTAGGAAGGTTTAAGCTTATATTGACCAGACATTGCAAAATTCAACCAAATTTATTAATTTACTGTTCAGTAGAGCATCACTATATTTAATGTTATTACATTAACTTAACAATATTTTAAAGACGTTGTCAAGATGGATAGTGTTAGGCCCTTACCTTATATAATCGTGTCGGTAAATTATTCTTAAATAAGTAATCATAAACACCGTCCGACCGACGCACACAGACGAAAATCGGGGAAAAGCCGGCCATAAATAGTAGTAGTGCTGATATGAATCACAAACATGTTTAATCGTAAGAAAATGTTAAAACTAAGATAACACGTTCATTTAAACATTTTTTAAAGCCCCCCCCCCCTTGGGTTCATTTATTGGATTACATAACGGTGAAGACTTTTTTTTAAAAAATAAAACTCATGAAAAATTTACCATTATTATTGACTTTATTATTTTAACAATTTAAGTTAAGAGTTTAAAATTCATAAAAGAGCTTTATTTGGCTCGAATTGAAGTTGGATTAAGGCACTTCAGAGAGAGAGGCTAAACCAGAATTGTAGGATTGAGATAGTTAATCCCATTTTTTCCAAATTGATTGCCTTTGTCACTGTTGAGTGCCTCCATCCGACTTCAATCTGCGCTGAAATAAACGCTTTTCGACTGAAAATTTTGAAATAAAATCCAAAAATGACAAGACTTTTGATATACCTGAGGTTAATAAAATTGCTTATTATAAATTAGATAAAGTTGTGATTTGTTTGTTTTTGTTCTATTTAATTTTATAACTAACTTTTGTGTGTAAAAATAAGAGCAATTTAAAATACATGTTAAGAGTAATATATTTAAGTATGTAAAGTATATACAAACCTCCCTTAACAATAACTTTGTAATAATAATAAAGCCTAACCTATCTTAATAATTAAAATCAATCAATATCTACACCATCACTTTCATCAGCAGAAACTGTTGGTTCATCAAAAAATGCCAAAACTTTTGAAGGGTACTGTTTAAGCTTTTTAACAGATGATTTTTTCATATTCTAGATTAAAGGATCAGAAGATATTAAAAGATTACAAAATATATCCTCCATGTTTTGTTTTCTTGAAAACTTCCGTGCATGAAATTCTCTGAATCTTTTAATATCATTGTTTCTTGATTCCTGGGCTTCCTCGCCAAGTTTCCCAATTGGAACCATAAAATATGATATTATATCAGAATTGTGCATTAAGATTTTATGGACGGAAGTTGGCATATTGTACCACGGATACAATTCTACAAATTTTCTGGCCATCTCATGACAGTAGTCCTTAAAACTATCAATTTTTATATGAAAACCACTAGAAATTGTTAATAAAATTACTCTGAATCTAAATATCAAATCTTGATCAATGCCTGTAATTTCCAAAGATTTAGCAGCATTCTCAAAAAAACGGCGAGCAGTGTTGCCGTCATTAGTACTTCCAAAACCAGGTTTTGGTCTATCAACCAATAGTCCCATTTCTTTAAAAAATTAGTCTTGGATTCGTTTTTTGGCATTTGCAAGTTTTTCTTTGTTTTCCTGGCCTCGCGCTTGCCATTGCTTAAATTCCATCTTATAAGATAGATGCAGCAAACACTCAAAAAAACGAATCCAAGCATGTAAAGATGACAAACCAAATTGATATCTAGATTCGTCAGTAATTTCCTGTTTTAAAATCTTCTCGATATTGTTAAAATATTTGGATGTTAGATTACACAAATAGCATCTCTGAGTTGAAATATTTTCAGTTACAGCATTACAAATATAAAATGTATTTTAAAAATACATCGTTTCCTTGAATATCAAGCTTTGTTGGTTGCAAATCTGAAATTTGTTGGTCAAAATATTGCTTTTCTCTCACTGATAGCTCTGTTGTTTCGTGCCTAAACTGGACTCTAAGAGGTCTACAGAATCGTGTGGAGGAAGGTATGGGATTTTCCCCAGATTACAAACTTATCTTTGATTTCGGGTCCCCGTTAATGAGCTGGATTCGCACCATTGATGTTAAAAAGATATTAGCATCTGAAATATTGACTCTACAAACTGCTGTTTGTATTGACTCACCCCAGAACTCCCGTCACTCTCCCATTTGCAAATTAAATGTAAATTATTATAATTTTCTTGGTTTAAAGAATTTAAAACTTCTTTTAGGGACTCAAATAACCTTAAAGATGTATGATCCAGCAAACTTTGAAGAGGCACTTCAGCTACATCTTCAAAAATGTTTAGGTTTTCTGGGTAGCATCTATATTGAAATTTTGTCAATTTAGCCTCTACAAAAAGCGATAAGGCTTCGTCCGCTGCAAATGGTATTTGACATTCTTTTTGAAGAGATTTTTTATATTTTGATGCACGGGTTGGTGTTGAGAATGCAACATTATTTAATACATCTGCTTCATCCAGTTTACCTTTCGACCTAAACTTCATTTGAGCAGCAAATGTTAGTTCTTCCTGGCTTCGATCTGCTCGCAACGGTTCAGTTCTTCTTCTTTTGATCGTTCACTTAAATCTAAAAATCCAGTGAATGGCCTCCCTCTACTCGATGAAGTTGTATCCTGCATTTCGGCTGGTTGAGCTTCATTCATTGACGAAGAAAACTCCAACTCAATATTTAACCAATCTCTATTTTTATTTTCAAATGCAGTTTTATTTCTTGATGCTGTTGACCATTTTGTGTCATATTTCTCGATGAATTTATAAGACTTTTGAAGACTCTTCTGACAAGCGTTCAACTCGCATGGTAGAGGTCACTTTTTCTGCCAAATAACGACACTGCTCCATTCTTTCCTTGGACTGACAAATTCTTAACCAATTGGCAAGTTTGCTTCTTTTAAACAAAGCAGATTTTGTTGCAGACCCTGAAAAAATAAGTTGTAATTTTGTTAATTATTTTATTACTAGCAAAAGCCTATGTTCATCGGGGATAATGTAGGATTCTAATGGTAAAAGAATTTTTTAAATCGATCCAGTAGTTTCGAGCCTATTCAATTCAAACAAACAATCAAATCTTTCCTCTTTATAATATTTGTAAATTATACTTTGCAATCAATGGTACTTCAAATTACGTTACAAAATCTTCCAAAATTGAGATCGTAGCTTGAAGAATTGAATGTTAATTCAAAAAAACTACATTATCAATAGCTGTTTGGATTATAATTTATATTTTGAAACTACATGAATGATTGTTAAAACTGTTTCTTTAATTCTTAGTTCAATGTAATTAAAACAATATATTAAAATTGGTCGCCATATTGAATTTTAAACCCATATTTTTATTTCTCTATTTAATTTTCTATAAAATAATGTTTTATTTTATAAAAATTGATTTATTCTTTAAGTTAGTAGGAGAAAATTATTTGTTGCGTTTGGGACCTACATTTTATACGAATTTGGACCCAGACCATAAATCTTTAAAAATATTTTCTAGTCAAGATCGCAAATTATCGCAGCAACTTAGGATGGGATCTTACAAAGGACTTATTAAACAATAATTTAAAGCTAATATAAATGCGGGAAATTACGGGAATTCATACTTTTACTTTAGCAAAAAGTGAAAAATTGAAATTAAAAAAAAAATTAATTGTTAACTTTTCAGAACACCAGTATAAAAAAACGTAAAAAAATATTTTAAATAAATATTATTTTTAATATTATACTTACCACCAGCAATAGGCTCCATAGTTTCTTTACAAAATTTTCACCCACACTTTGCCGAAAAACTGAATATAAATTACTAATTTTCACAGGCGCTTCTGAATCACAATAAATTAGTCTCCACGAACATCAGCTTTCAACTAAAATATTTCTGCAAGTGACAAGACTAAAAATAAAAGGGTGATTGTTTATTATACCCAGGTAACTAGATAATGAAATTATACTCAGAATAGGCCTTAATTGTGAAGTTGGTATTGCCGATTTATGGCCGGGTTTTCCCCGAATTTCGCTTGTGTGCGACGCGATGATGATCAAAATATCGTCTAACGTAAGAGAGATAGACCATAATATTGGCTGGCCAAAAAACTGCTACTATTCTCGACCTATAACGGTAGGTGGTGTTGGTCTTGGCTCTTGGCAAAAATGCAAGAACAAGATCAAGACTGCAAGACCAAGGCCGATTTTGGGCAGCACCACATACATTTATTATTTTTAAAAATAAAGAGGGTGGTGAGTTAATTAAAGTTTTTCTGAAATAACCTTAGCATCAAGCAAAAGTAATTAAGTATTATATAAATTTTCTGATATTGAGACAAATAGTTATTTCTATCTAATAATATAATCCACTTTCTTTAGTTTGCTTTCTTTAAACAAGTTTTCTTGCTTAAAGAATTTCAGTTATTTTTAGGATATTATCAGATTATGTTAGACAGATTTTTTTGATTTGTGATATTCTGTATTTTTAATTTATATTTGGTGTCTTTCATGCGTTTTTCTAATGGTCTGGAAGTTACAAATTTATTACATTTACTGGGGATTTTATTTTATTTTTAATTATTTTGAATGGTTATGTTTTTGTTATTTAAAATCTAATTGTGTTTTGTGTTTTAAAAATAATACAAATGGTAAACTTGTGACCTCTTTGTTGAATTTTATTTAATAGGTCAGGAATATCCCCTAAAATAATTTTTTGCAGATTTCTCCCATTTTTGTCTGAAATTTAATTGTTTAAATTAAAGTAAACATTTTTTTTATTAATATCTTAATTAGATTTTATTTAGAGTTAAAATCTAAATATCTGAAGGTACGTGTACGTTTTCTTTAAATTTTAGTTGTAAAACCATTTAAAATATTTTATGTCAAGAAAAAAAGTTGTGAAGTTTTGATTACTTCCTATTTTTCAGTAGAGGTATTTTAAGTTTCGGAAAGGTGCTTTAGAAAAATAAAAAAACTTTTCTGTCCACCAAACTAAAGGTTAATAATAATTTAGATTTTTTTTTTCATTTTATTTTAGGCAATCTGCAACCTCATAAAGGTCAATAGTTTTCGTTTATGCACAGATCTATACTCTTGAGACCAAGATCGAATAGGTGTACTTGAGGAAGACTTACTGATATGTGAATCCACCACAACGTTATAAAACATATCTACTACATACACATTCCCTATACCTTATAAATTGTTTTTATATTTACTCTTTTATAAAACTATTCGGCGTCTTATCAACTACATATACTTTATTATATCAACAAAATTGGTATTTTTTAATTCTTCATATCAATTTAAATTCAGGTGCAAAATTTAGTCAATAATTAAATTGATTCAATATTCAAATGTTTTTACATACATTTGCAAAGATATAAGGACCATATTTTAGAACGTCAAAATGTTTCATTCAATATTTATTCAAACTCTGGTAAATAGATTTTGTGGTATGTACTATTTACACAACTTATGACGTATGCACAAACATAAAAGCTAAGATTAAATACAGACGACAACAAAAACCATTCTTTTTTGATAATATTATTGCTAATATTTTGTTGTCAAGCAAGGACTTAGGAGTATAGGGATAACCGAATTATTAGGTAATAGAGCTTATCCCGACTTTTATAAAGCTTTTTAGGTTAGGTGATAAAAATAAGATTTATTAAAAGGATTAGAAAGCAATTTTAATTTGGAGCAATCGTCAGGTGATTAAATTGTCATTAATAAATCTATGGTATTAAAATAAAATCCTTTATTAACTATATCAGGTTATTAAAGTCTTAACAAATTAATTATTTTATGAAAATTTGGAAAATTGCCTATATTATTCTTCATTAATGTAATAGTTTTTGTTTTTGTAATTTAAAACAAACGTTGATATTTTAAAAACAAGCTTTTTCTTGATATGGTATGCAGAGCCCCTTAACAAACTTCCTTTTTATGGCCTTGCACCTAAACTTTTTTTTGAGGTATATCAGTTATTTTAAATGTTTACTATTCTGGCTTTAACCCAGGTAATACTGGGGTGGCCAAGGGCTCAATACTGGCACCCACTAAATTTCATCTTCACACTTACGATCTTTCCTCTTTCACTATCTATCTCATCCATCGCTTTGCTCAAGATAGTACCATTCATTCCAATATTCATTTCTCATCCCAGTCTCTCAGCACGATTTTGAAAAACAGACGCAGAATGATACAAATATCTCTTTTACAGGATCTTAAATTATTATGAGATTGGAACGCCAAAAATATTGTCCTATGTAATGTTTTAAACACAGAATCATGTACAGGATTAATCATTTTATTTTAAAGTAAACAAGGCTTTATTCTTGAACTTCCCTGTACTTTTTAAAAAAACGAATATAGCCATTGCGTGCATTTTTTTCCGTAGAATTCAATAATCTTATCAGAAAAACATGTAAAACAAAAACAAAAGAGTTACAGCACTAGTGAAGTATTTTTTAATATCAATAGATAGAGATTTTCACGAGAAATTTGGTAATATAAGGGTTGCTGGGTTTATCTCCTGCGGCTCTGCTGCAATTTTCTAAGAACTGCATGATACTATAAGGATAGTTTTACCGGAAAGAAAAAACCTGGCTGTCACAGGTAACAGGTGCTTATTTGTCAAAGTCAAGAATTTAAAAAAATACGTTTATTACTTTTTGGAGTAGTTTTATAATGAGGTTTTCATCAGAAGAACGGCTTTAAATTATAACTCTCTATTATAAAAGTGGAGAAAACGCCAGAGAAACACAACGAAGATATGTTGCAAATTTCCACCGAAATACATTAGTAAAAACGATTTTAAAACTGAAGGTCTTATTCGAAGAAACAAAATCGTTACAGATTAGAAAAAGGACTACAATGAGAAAAAGAAACCGGGATCGAGCTATTCTAAATTATTTTATTTTGTATCCCATGAAGTCAATTACTGACGCAGTTACAGACTATGCGACGGTTCAGACAACACTGAAATATTTTAACTATCTTCCATATCACGTTCTTCCGGTGCAGCATTTAACACGTTAACAAAAGGAACTTTGCTTTCAATTTGTTTCCCAAATTTTAATCCATGAACAAGATAACGATCCTACCCTGTTTTAAACGATTCTTTGGACGGATGAAGCTACGTTCACTACATCGGGAATGTTTAACCGATGCAATACGCACAGCTGCGCAAGACAAAATCCTAGGAAATTTCAGGAGATTAAATACCAAGGGAGGTCTTCTCTTCATGTCGGTGTGGTGTGCTTAACAATAGAATTGTCGGGCCAATATTCTATGAGGGATCTTTAACTGGAGAAAGATATTTCAATCTTCTTGAAAACGTTATTGAGGACATTTTGGCAACAAGACAGAGCACCGCCCCATGCTGTTTGTCAAGTTGTGCAGCATCCCAATCGCTGAAACAATCAGTGGATTGGATGTTATGGCACTATTAGATGGCCACTTACTAGTCCAGATTTACAATTTTATTTTTTATGGGGTTACTTGAAGAATGTCGTTTACCAAATTGGGAACAAAAACGGAAGAAATGAGAGAAAAAAAATTTTAAATGAAATTAATCGTGAACCGAACCTCAAATAATATCGGGGCAAGAAAGGCCAAGGAGGGGTTAAGATCAGTTCGAAAGTAACGGGGGTCATATAAAATATTTAAATTATTAGTAATTTTAAAAATTTCTTGTTATAAGTGTTCTTATCACCACTATATTTTACTTGATTGTTTTTTAAATTTTTTTTCGTTTATTGTAATTTTGCTCTTGGTTTAGGAAATCATGTCTTTTTTACCATATAATATAATTTAAAGACGTTCTTCTGATGAAAATTTATGTTTTTCTAATTAGATTTTGAATTTCGGAAAAAATACACGAAATGGTTATATTCGTTTTTTTTTAAAGTAAGAAATTCAAAAATAAAGCCCTGTTTACTTTAAAATGAATAACCCCTGCTGCCACGTCTCCAAAACCTATTCTTTTTATGAGCGGCCAAGTTTCAGAACAGGTTATCTAGCCTTGTGGGCATGACTATCAAAAATAACGACATAAACTTTATCCATAGCCACAGCAGCTGAAACTCAGATCCCTTTCAGCCAGGGTAGTTAACCCCTACAGAGAATAAAGCAAAGTGAGCAATGCCTTTATTTTCCACCGTTAAAACTTGGGTGTGACTTTCAAGCACTGAAGATGCCCGGGTAGTGGCGGCCAAACGGCAACTTTTTTTTAACTTAAGTTTTAGAGGTGAGTAAATTATCTGTTGGTGGATTTAATTTTTCTAGATGGAATGTGCGTCGACTAAAAAAATATGAGCAGTTTCTTTTACTTTTTTTTGTCCGACGCACGTTTTCATCCAGAAAAGTTAAACTAGATATTTCTCTGCATGGTGATTTGTTTACCGATTTGTTATAATCATGGTAAAATGGTTTTATTTTTAATGAAAACGTGCATCGGATTAAAAAATCAAGTAATCAACTTTGCTTATAAATGAGTGAAGATTTCATTTTTTTTTTTTAAGAGAAACGTGAGGTACCATCAAAATCTGCCAAAATGGGCGGTCAAATTCCGTACGAAGACTGGTGGAAATAAAAAATGTAGTACACTAAAATTCCCTTTTATACATAGTACATGTTGCCAAATTTTATTAAATTATCTAAAGTGGTATTACTGATATTAACAATAAATTTTTATTTATGAAAATTTTATCAATTTGTATCTTAAAACTAGGGACGTTTAGAAATTCGTTTATATGAAGTTTTCTTTTAAATGGACATTCAATTAAAACACGCCTTGTATAAAGTAAGGCTGGTAATTTGACCCCGTTTTACTGCCTCGGTATCCACCTGTCAGCCCATTTGGATTTAGACACCTTAGGGGTTCAACTTTTAGTGGCCAAAATGGCTGACATATTATCAATAAAGATTTTTTCCCAAAAATTTCGCACTTTTACCCCTTATTGCTACCCTCTGTATTCAATAGGTTGTCAGCCTGCGCGGGACCATAATTAACAATACTAAATGAACGTGTTTTACGGGAGAAACTCCATATTGCTGATGACGATGATTTTTCGGCTCTAGCTCCCGTCTGTGTGTTAACTGAACCGCAGAACTTAGCGTAACAATTGTCATAAATATCGAAACAATCCTCTCCAATAATTTATATATATATATATATATATATATATATATATATATATATATATATATATATATATATATATATATATATATATATATACAGGGTGATTCACGTTGAGTGTCCTATTAAAAGTTCGGGCCAAACAAAGAACTTTTTTAAAATTTGGTAACGGAAAAGAGGTTAAGTACATTCAAAAATCTTTTCAAGTGCAGCGTTGCCAGATCTAACCGAAACCAACGCAACATTGTAATTTTAAATGGAAACCCTGTTTTTTATTAGGATTCTACACAAAATTCAAGTAAGTTTTATTAACATCTTTCTATACCTATATCTTACCGTTTTTAAGAAAATAATTAATCAATATTTTTTTAAAGGAAAATCACCATGTTAAAAGGTTTAATATTTCGGGCCCAACCGAGCTGGATTAGAATTTTTTATGGGGTTGACAATGCATGTATTTAAAAGATCTACATGCAATTATGGCAAAATATCCTACAGGATGTCCCAAAAAAATTTCATTTTTACCGATATTAAATAATGATTAAATTTTAATTT
>JAHBCN010024633.1:0-11853 GCA_019359885.1 Listronotus oregonensis | reverse complement strand
CTATACGGACAGTTTTCGGCGATCCTCCGCAACGTTATTAGCTGACGCTGGAGGAGATTTATTGACTGTGAAGCGCCATGGAGGTTGGCGCTCCTCGACTGTGTCGGAGGGTTATATTGAGGATTCCGTGCAAAATAAAATAATACTCAAAAAAATTGTTCCAGCACCACAGACTCTTCCGGCAATTCCAATGACAAAAAAAAACATTACATTGTTGTTATTGGTGGCAAGGAGAGCGCGCGATGGGGCCCACATTCTGTTATTAGAAAACACGTCCCTAAGAGAATTTAATAAAATGAACCGGCTATTAGCTACGTTTTTTTATCGCCCAGCTCCCAGACTATCTACCTTTTTGCGAATGTTACAGCACTGCATATATTCAGAGATTAGTTTACCAGACATCAATGTTTTGCAGTCAAAAATCAATAACAAAAATTCTAATTAAAAAGCAATTAGTTACCTTAAACCTGTTTAGTGCATGAAAAAAATCAGTGGGCGAACTTCTTTGCATAATACACCTGGCTGATAAATAAATAAAATGTTTGTTTTTGTTAAAATGAAGATTAGGAGTTGCGTAAGTGGACCAGTATTAAATAAATTTTAGACGAGAAATAAAATGACATCAATAACATTTTATTTCTGGTCGACTAAGCTAGTAAACAAAACAAAAAAGCTAATGCGGTAGAATAGGCAAAATGCAGGATGTAAAAAGTATGATGCTCGCGATTTTAATGGGCGATAGTGAAGCTCAAAACAAGTCAAAAAGTTTAAATGACGTATGTGTCAAAACTTGACAGATTTTTGTCCAAACCATATCAAAGTTATAAATTTTGGAAGCAATTATTTTATTTTTTTCCCGTTAAAAATTTAAAAAACAATTGGCAACAGAGCTACCCAAAAGCCTCGTTAGTCCAGGCAGTCAGGCATTTCACCTCCGAATTTTTTATATATGCACCGATTTATTTAAAATTTTGACAGATGATAGGTTGGACAATTTTTTACCTAAAATACCCCAGAAATAGATAGATGAGCAAATTTGAAGTAAAAAATGTCATGTCAAGTTTTTTCGCCAGATCAATAGTTTTTGAATTATTCGCAATTGAAAAGCGCGATTTTTCGTTAAAAAAACATCATTTTTCAATTGTTTTCTTACGCATAACTCTGTAATTATGCGTTTTATTGAAAAAAGTGTAATGAACAAGTATAAAGCTTATAAAAAACAAAGAAATTGAGCTATTTATCTTAAAGTTCTACCTAAGGCAAGTTATAGCTGCTTGAAGATCTTTCATTTTACGTTATTAAGTACTTAACCTCAAATAACGGGAAAAGAGTACATTTTTCAACAAAAACTCATAGACTATTTTTTAAAGAGCATAAAAAGAACTTTAAAATGAGCACCGATAAAAGTTTTTTTGACTGAAATTTTAGTGAAATATGGTGTAAAATAGTTAAAACTAAAAAAACGCAATAAAACTAATGTCATTTCATTCAGAATCAAAATTCCTTGCACCAATTGCTTTATTTGTATGCTATTTATGACATCTGAAAGTTTTACTGATTAGAGATGTACAATTTTGAGCTTAAATTATATGTTTTTTTTGTAATTTTTCAAAAAATTTTCTTTTTCTCATTTTAACTCCAAAACCATGAGAGATTCGAAAAAAACTAAGGAGTATAAAAATGTAGAATTTTTTATGACGATTATTCTCCTTTTTTGATTTTTTTTTGTGGCATAAAAATTGACGAAGTTATAACCGATTTAAACTATCACTATAGTGCGAGGACTGCGATGATTGTTTTCTAAATTATTTTCATCAAAAGGGTAGTTTTTAAATATTCTTAAGGATTGATATTTCAAAATACACCAATTTTATATTGAACAATACGTTAGGATATTTATCCTACATAAATAAAAGACATTTGAATCAAAAAAAGCCGAAAAACCTATAAAATCTATTTTTGGATAAGGGATGGTTTTCACCCCTTAAAAACAATTTGCACACCTTGCGACCATATAGATTTTGATATGGAGGGTAAGATAAGCTTAATTTCAAATTTTCAAGAAAATCGGTGCATATATAAAAAATTCGAAGGTATGACACTATTTTGAGCTTGATTGCCTGGACTAATAATTATGTGTACTGGTTGCGAAAATGTTTCTAAATTGGGAAAATATGCTGATATGTTATTAATTTATGGCGAGGCAAACCAAAATGCTAATGTAGCAGCTCAAATTTACCGTGAATGATTTCCCCAACGGCTTCATCCATATTGAAGAACCATAGTGCAGGCGTACCAAAAAGTTTTGAAAATGGGATGTGTGCAAACGAGAAATCTTATTCTTCAAGCAAAATAAAATAGTGCTATTTTAAAAACATAATAATTTGTGTTCTGCTAAATTTTTTTAACATTGAAAAGACATATTTTAAAAACAATTAGCTTTTCACTCATGTGTTTTTGGCTTTTTTTGCCTTGTTTTGAGCTTCACTATCGCCCATTAAAATCGTGAGCATTTTTACACCCTGTATTATATAAAAATATTACATGTCACTAATGAGAAAAATGAGTATTGAATCGAAATATGAGAATTAAAATTTCTGTATCATGTTTGATAAGTTATTTTTTGTTTTTTTTTTCTTATTATATGTGAAAAAAAAAATAAAAAAATTCATCACATTAAAGAAAAAGTGATTACATTTAAACATTTTTAGTACATTTTAATTTTAAGCATTTGGAACATTGCGCTAGACGCGTGATCTCGTTCTTGGAACAGAGTAGTGAGGGAAGTAAAGCAAGCCAGGAGAAATGTAGAAATCCGAATGCCTGGGCGCTGTAAAGGGCGTCCCATTTTCGATACTATTATAGGATATTTCCGTAATTGTTAGTGCTAATAAAATCAAAATTAGAAAATTTTTGCTTGCTTAAGAAATATAAAGAAAAATAAAAAAAATGTTAATTTCAAAATGACTAACTATATTTCCTTAGTTGAAAGTGATACAGAATAGTATATTGCGAACCTAGGAAAGAAAATATGTCCGTTCAACCCGCGTGTAAGTTTGTTGCGGATTGAAATGAAATTATTTTCTTGCCGTGGTGCGCATACTTCTTTTTATCACACCTGCGTGGAAAGTAATTAACAAAAATACTAAAAAATCTGTCTAGCACATACAAAACGACTTACCTGGTATACATTTTTTTGTTTGCATAAATTGCTATGGAAATGAAAAAAATTGTCATTTATTCCGCATATATATATATATATATATATATATATATATATATATATATATATATATATATATATATATATATATATATATATATATATATTATATATATATATTATATATATAATATATATATATATATATATATATATATATATATATATAATATATTCTAGGGTAAAACTATTACAGTGCATAATTCATCATTATTGGCCCGTTTGAAAACGAGCTGCAAGAAAAATCCACGATTGGCTCCAAAAAGTCCTTTTCCATCACGACAAGCACCAGCACACACTCAGTGGTTTGGTCGCAAAAATAATGAAATGGTTCCAACTCGTTTAAATCCCCTATTCTCAGACTTGGTCCTCGGACTACTGTTTTTTTTCCCAATTTGAAGGGAAAGGGTTTTGGCGAAAAAAAGTTCTATTCAAACGAGGAATATATATTATTTTCTTCCGTTTCACATCCATTAAAAATTAACTAGCATATCTGTTTTAAACTTAAACAAAATTAGTTAACAAAAATACTAAAAATTTCAATTATTTTCATTTTCGTCATTTTTAAGCTTATTTTTCCTATGCGTTGCTAGGCTACAGCTATAATTACATATTTTTACCTGAGTAGAAATGAGGCATGAAAACAGGAAAAAATTCTAATTTTTCCCGCAGGTATGGTAAAAAAAATAATAAAAAAGCGTCTTTATAATGATTGTTGAATAATCTGCCGTTTTCGAGAATAAGTGTATGGAGTCAAACACCCTGTATATTTTATTCTAAAAAAGATATCAGATTAAATTCTCTTATTCTTAAATAAGGACATGAAGGCTATGTTGACATTCTAGTAGTTATCAATTTCATTTTTATATATTAATTTGTATTTTTTTTTAATTTAATATAATAATAATATCACTTTATATAGAAAGTAGAAAAAACAAAATTTATACTTTGATCGTTATCTGGAAAGACAGCAACTATTTTAGGACATATTTCGACGACTGGAACAATTTAAAAACATACGGCTCTTTTACGAAGCCTAGATCAAAAATTTACCATAAAGAAAACAAAAAAAAACCAAACATTTCTTTCACTCTTTGTCTGTTAAAATATATTGCCTAATGTCTTTCCAGCTACAATGTCAACATAGTTTCGTCTTTCTCAAAGTGGGCGATAACGCCCCCTTGTGGGCGCTGGAGGCCTAGAGGGGGGCGGTAAGGGACCCAGAAAAATTGGGGGCGCTGATTTGATTTTGGGGGCGATGGGATTTGTAACGTCAGCTCTTCCCTATTTTAAAATTCAATAATTAAAAACCCTTTCACTACACACATCCATTTATTAGTTGATATATTAAATATTCAATATTTTTAATGCCTTCACAACGCTATTTCTATGTTAAGATATTTAGTAATAGGTATCAAACACTGAAATATATTGTGTCTTCAAGTGTCCGGTGAGGTGCCCACCTCCAAGACACGTGTTAAAATATGTATATATTTTTGCGGTCAAGCAGAGCACTTGCCGAACGCGGGATTTTTTGTACCTAATCTAGTAAATTAAAAAAAATAAAATTAAGCTTAGAATGTTTAATTATAATTAACGTTTGGAGCAAACAAATATTGGACGATTTATTTGTCAATCCTGTATTTTAGTCCGTCACGTTCGTCGCTCCGTGTTTTCAGTGCAGGTGCCAAATACACAGCCGCGGCCCACCGCCCGGCGACTGACGTGACTAGACGTGTGTCGTTCGTGAAGGATTCGTTCAAAAGAACGAACGTTTTTGACCCTTGCTGGATCGCTCTGCGATGAATAACGAACCTAGTTTGTTTTAAAGTGTACTCGTATTGTCGGTTCGAATCAGTTTTGGCTATATACCTATTTGGCAATTAAAGAACTTTTTTTTTGATTTAACTATTTTTTTGAACAAGACTTAATTTGGAGGTTCATTTGTAGGTTTTTATTGATTATAGTTTTTAAAAGTTTTATTTCAAATATGTTTTTAAAATAATAATTATACCAAATAAAATACATGTAAATAATGTCTTTATTTAAGAAAACTATCACATTTTTTTTGAATTCATTACCGATCGGTCCACCCTGGCATCATAATAAATGAATCGGTTGCGGTCGAAACTTTTCAAGTGAATGCATCAAATGAATTGATTCTAAAAAGATTCGAAATTTCCCCTCTAGACGTGACGTTTCGCCGCATGCACGCATCTCACTCCTCGCTCTCTCGCCCTCTGCCCCTACCCGATACTCTTAATATTGTAAAGTTGAATTATAATTGCTCAATGTTGATAATTTTAAAAAAAAGATCTCTTATATTGTAAGTTCAAATAATAGTCCTCTTTTGGTAGGAAAAGTGTCGTTTAGAATATAATTTTAAATTTAAAATTTCCCAGACGAGACTAATATGTTTTAGATTTTTAAGGTGACGAAAAAGTGGGGGGCGCTACAAAATAACTGATTTTCAAAGTGGGCGTTAGACAAAATAAGTTTGAGAACCTCTGGGTTAAAGAAATAAAGTTGAAATAAATCGCATAGAAAATCTATATGTTCTATGGTGTATTATATTTAATAAAAAAGAATTTAATGTGCTATTTTTTTAGTTAAAAATATACAAGGTGTTTTATTTAAAAAAATGAAATTAGGTCCGATAACTTTTTTACCTGACTCCATACACTTATTCTGAACACGGCAGATTATTTAACAATCATTATAAAGAAACTTTTGTATAAAACATTTTTCTGTATCTCTTTTTACTGAGAAAATATAAGATTATTCTAAAATTGACAATTTTTTTATTTTTCTCCATATCTCTTAAGTGAGCGAAAAACTTTAAATTTTAATTTTGTCATTTTAAGCTTAACCCAAAAAGAGCACGTGACGCCCATATTACTTTTTGGATAGCACTAATAATTACGGAGATACCCTATAAAAGGGTCGAAAATGAGACACCCTGTACATCCTTGTTTCAAAAATCTGACGGATATGAAAGCATTCTGACACAATAATAGTTTAACCAAAATTTTACATTTTTTAAATAATCTGTGTGTAATCTAAAATTACGAAACAAAATTAATTTCCTCAAGTTTCTTCGTTAAATTCGTTACGCAAACAAACATTTACAAGTAATAATTTATCTTTGGTGAAATTTTGATCTTGTCATTCCCAGCTACCAAGAACCTAACAAAATTAAATAGTTTATAAGCTGCCGATATTATTAAAGCGCTTCAATTTCTCCGGGAACGCATCTTTGAACAGGACCGGATCTGCCCTAAATTCGACGGATTTTAAAGGCATCCTACCAAATACCTTTGCAAATTTATCTACGCACTGAGATCTCGCCACCATATGGCCAATGTCAGCAGATAACATTTCATTGTTGATGCATTCCGGACATTTAAATTTCTTTCTTGGTGTCACCTGCAAAACAAAAATATTAAATCAGAATTTCTAAGGAGAAATAATAGTACCTATCCTAGCAAAAATATTTATTTAAAATAGAGGCCGAGTTCCTATCCAAAAATCTTAGCCTTTTAAAGTATCGAGACCTTAAATTGGACCAAGTTCTATTCCCAATTTTATTCTAAAAAATTATATAAAGAACCTGCGTGAACTTGCTGATTATTAGGCTAATCATTGTAGATTTTTTTGTGGAATTAATGTTAACAGACATCTGATTGCGCCATGACTTCCGGAATAACCTGTAGATTACTAAAATCAAGAATCCAACCAATTTTTTTTCAGGTAATTTTTTAAACAATAATTATTAAAAAAGGGCCTTTCTTCCTTTTTTTTTTTAATATAACTTAAAGTACTGGCTATATCACTTTACTCATAAAAGACTGTTTGTAGAGAATTCAAAAATCTACAAAATGGTTTTCGAAAAATCCCGATCCGACCATTTTTCACCGAGAAAAACCGGAAAAACGCTTAAAACCGACCTTTTTTCAAAAATTCGGTTTTCCGTTATTTTTCAATATTATGGGCTGATTTTTTGGGAAATGATAGTCAATAACATATACTTTGATCTGCCGAAAGATAAAAATTGTCGCGTTAATAGTTTTTATTTAATCGCACTATAAACAAATTAAGGCCTTATCTTGCAAGTGCCGTGAATATTAGGCAAATGGTCCGATTTGAATTTTTAAAACGGCTTTTTAAAGCTGAGATTAAAAGCTACAAATTGTATATCTCATATTTTCATATAAGTTTGGAGAACATTGTTAAAAATGCTTGTGAACCTAGCGCGTCGAGCGAAAATTCGTGACCGCGACGCACTGAGTCGACCGTGGAGGGGGCATCCGCAGCAAAGGAGAAGCGAGAGACGGGCTGAGGGCATCGGGCGCAGTGCCCCCTCCACGGCTGACTCAGTACGTCACAGTCCAATTTTGCTCAGCGCCAGGTTCCAAGCATTTTTAAAAGTTTCAAACTTTTGAAAATGTGGTTAACGTATTTTTAAACTTATCTTTAAAGCCGTTTAACAAATCTTCATTGCTTACTACACTTGCAAGATAAGGGCTAATGAATAGTGCGAAAATAAAACTATTAATCAAAATTTTCAACTCAAGATTGAATGGGGTATCATTTCAAAAAATCAAACCCTATTTAAAATTGCTGAGATGCAATTTTTAAAGGGGAAAAAGGTTTTCAATTTTCTTCCATTAATTTTAACTACAGGTGTTTCATTGCTTCCTGTGGTGTCAAAAGGTTTTAGAGGCAAATCACGGATGAATTTTAAAAACTAAAACACCATATTCTTGAAGAGCAACTGGCTTCTTTAAGGGAAGTCGACAACCACAAATCTTGGAAACTTTACAATTACCTATTTAAAACGTCGAAAAACTTTGGTGGATGCTTTATACGGACCTCACAAGGCCGACCGGTGTCTCACTATTTTTACAAACTCAAGGGTTTGGAAAAAAACAACTACATTTGGTGGTATCTTATTAACGGACCGGCTTAATTTAACTTGGACGGAGAGATCCGGAGATAAGTGTTACATCTGGGATACCTCAGGGCTCTCATCCGGTCCAGTGCTGTTCCTTTGTATATAAACGTGTATCGTCTGTATTTAAACACTTAAATTTTGTTGTATCGGATGACTCAAAACTGTTTGTGCAATTAAACCAAAGATGACTGTGAAAAGGTTCATGAGGACTTAACAAGACTGAATTTGCGGTGTATTGATTTAAATGTCTGAAATAAATGTAGCTAGGTGTAAAGTTATTCGGTTTTTAAATGTAAACGTCGAAAGTTCAGCTATTTTGAATGGTACTGCTGTTGGGGAAATTGTCGAACAAACGATTTGGGAGTTATTTTTGTAATGATTTAAGTTTTTAATCGACACATCGACTGTATTGTATTAGAGCCTCAAAATTTGGATTTATTAGGAGAATTTGTGCGGAATTAACGGATCCAAAGCTATTAGGACATTATATAACTCTTTATACTTAGTGTTAGAGTATAACAGTATTATATGGTCTCCTTATTATCAATGTCATAAAGACCGTTTGGGAGCGTGTTCAAAAAAATTTTTTAAAATTTTTTTAATTAAGACAGTTTTTCCAAAAAAATGTTCAAACTCGAATATTGTTGGTTTTAAAACTCTGAACAGCGCAGGGAGAATCCCATGGCTTTTTTTGGTAAAGTTGTTAAATAACCAATTCAATTTCCCATCTTGTGTCATCTATACTAATTAAAATTTCCCGCAAAGACTCACTAGAGAAAACACCTTGTTTCCCAAAAATTTCACCAACCAATTACGGCCCCCAAAAGTTTAGTAGTGTATTGATGTGCAGTTTTAAAAATCTTTTTTAACCATATTGATTTATTTAAATTAAATTATAAAAGTTATGAAAAAGGCCCCAAGAGCAATTTTTAATGACAATAAAAAAGTTAGATATTTATTTTTTTTAATTTTTTTTATCCGTTTACTTATTATAATTTATTACTCGTTTTATTGTCTCACTTTTTTTTTTATACATGTAGAAAGACTGTTTTTTTTTTTGTATATTTGGACTTGTTCTGTAATGACATTGAATGAATAAATAAATAAAAAAAATTGTCAATAAAAAATGAAAAACCTTTTTTATTTTTAAAAATTCCTAAAAAAAATTTTTAATGATAATAAATTCAAAAAAAAAAATCTATAATGATTGGACTATAAAATTTTCGATTGATGCTTTCCCCCCCTTTTATACTTTTTGGAAAAATCTGTTGATGTTTGAAGGTAGGGTAAAAGAGATTTTTTTTTTAGAATCATTTAATGTTGAACTTGCCCAGAAAGCAGTTTGAACTGCGCGTAGATGATATTATATAAATTTTTTTATTTGTTTAGTGTTTAATATATCTGGTAATTTAAATGAAGTAATTGCTAAAATATTTAATTACTTTTAGCTTTAATTGATAATTGAATTACTTTGAACAAACATGCAAGTAATTGGTAATCGTAATTTACTACTACTTAGAAGACTAATTGGTAATTGTAATTGAATTGCATACAGTATAGTTTGGCTGAAACAAGCTCAATCAACTTACTTTTATTGGAGGTTTATTCGTGATATTAGCTACTAAAAAATTCATAGCAATATCTTCACAGTTCATATTATCATCTACCCAGTCTTTTATATAGGATGGCAATATATTTGTATACAGGTAACTCCAGTATTTATAAAAAATCCATGGAAATGGAAATTTCATTTAACCATCACTGATTTGGGTTTTTTCTTTCCCTAGTGGGTTAAAAGGGAAAACCTAAAAAAAAAAGGTCACTGATGTGGTTCATAATATGAAAGCTTATAACAATTTTCCATTGAAATCTATTTTTTTTGTTTAATTGAATCGATTATAAAATATGGGATTTTTTTGGGGGGGAAAATTTTTTCCAATATCTATTATATTTAGGGTTTTTTGTAAAAAGGATCTAATATTTTGAAAATTAGTCCCAAAAACTTATTTAAACCATTATTTATAAAAAAAATTTTAAACACTTCTATCTACATTTTAAAACAGAAAAACTTTTAAATATGCAAAAAAATTGGTTTAATAATACTAAACAAAATTCTCAACTTTATCTTAAAAAAAATTTTCTTTGGCTTCTTTAATAAAAAATACTTTAATTTATTTCACCAAAAAAAAATATAAAATAAAATTATTTTAAAAAAGGATACCTACCTTGGGGTTGTAGACATTGTAATTATTAAAAAAATTTTTTTTTATGTTTCTTGTTTAAAATTTTTTGTTTAATATATTGATATTGTTTCCCTTTTAAAAAAAAACAAAGGATGTCTTTATTTATTAGGTCACCAAATAAGTTTGTGCGGTTTTTTGTAAAAAATAAAAATTTTTATTGAGAAACAATAAGACACTATTTATTCGTCAAGTAATTACCATCACACTTAATGACCTTTGCCAATGGGGAAACCCAATTTTTGTATCCGGGATATTGTACAACTTCCTGGTTTTGAGTAAAAAATTGGTGAACTGCATTTATTACACCATCTCGAGTTTTTGGGGCCTTATACACGTAAAAGAAAAAAGGTAATAATCACTTGGCAAAATGTCGGAGAATATGGTGGGTGCGGTAACGTTTCCAGCCGCGTTCAGAAATTTTTTTTCGGGTCACTCTTGCGGTATGAGGCTTGGCTTATCCTGCAAGAATATCACTTTCTTTTGATTGATCAAAGAAGGCTGTTTCTGTACTCGTTGAAGCTGCTCCAATACAAGTTAGCAGTGATGGTTTGACCCCCTTTTCCAAAACTCATAATGGACAATTCCAGTTGCTGTCCACCAAATACACAACAAGACCTTGTTTGGGTGCAAGGAAGCCTTGGGCGTGTGTGGACCGAATCAGTAGGCGACAACTAATGATAAAACGCTTAGAATTTAAATACAAGATCCATTTTTCGTCGCAGGTTAATAACCGATTAAGAAATGGTTCATTAGCGTTCCCTAAAAAAAATTTTCTGAACAAATGGTGAGAGGACTTAATTTATTATCATTTGTCAATTTTGTGGGGCCCATTTGCTTAACTTCCACGTCTTTCCTAGCTGATGAAGATGCAACCGAATAGTTTCAGGACTCACATTGAACATTTCTGCAAGTTCTTAGCAATGTCCTGGAAATTGCGTCACAACCTTCGAATTTCACCATTTTCAATTATCAAAAAACAAACCTTTTTATGTGTGTGAGAAAAGAAGGATTCATACAAAGTGACAGCAGGTAAGAAACAATCGCTATCGATCAACAACATAAACAATATCCATGGCAATGGCATATACAGCAACCGCATGACTTATATGTTGTATACAGAAACAACAAACACTTCCCGTATAAAACAAAACCTACCTAAAACAAATATGTAAATAGCAAGACTTACCTGCTTTCTTTTTTTTTTATGAGGGAAAAATATCAATAAAATATAAAATAAATTTAAACAAGATAGACATAAAAGCAAAATTCTTTTTAATAATGTCTCACAACTCCAAGTAGGCATTCTGTTTAAATTAAATTTTAAAATTGTTTTTGTTTAAAGTTTTAATGTAACTTTTTAAAAATGTAAAAAAATTGTATTTTCTTTTTAACTTTTTTTAATTTTTTTGGAAAAATTATGAACAAAAAATTTT